>JADRCC010577963.1:3391-19374 GCA_019843855.1 Hylomyscus alleni
GAGGGGGGAGGCAACGAGTTTGTTCTTGTTGTTTTTGTTTGTTTATTTGTTTGTTTGTTGGAGGGGAAACTGGGAGAGGAGAAATTCATATGACATGTAAATAAAGAAAATATCTAATAAAAAAACAAAAAAATATCAAGATCATAAAAAACAAAAACAAACAAACAAAAAACCAAACCTGTTCTGTAAAGGGCTAGTGTTAAATATGCTAGTCTTTGCGAGCCAGTTGACTCTGGACTATTCTCCTCTGGCTCTGCAGCATGAAGCCAGCTGTAGACAGCAGGTTAACCAACCCACGTGCCTGTGTTTCAGTGAGACTTTTACTTACAAAGGCTGACGCCAGCTGGATTTGGCTTTCCAGGCTCAGGTTGAGGAAACAGGGCTGGAAAACTGAATTTCCAGGTGTCCTGAATACATCAATATATTCCCATTGCTGCCTTCTGCTTATACCATCTGGAGTCACCTGCACACCTCATAGTACGCCTTTCATACTATGGGGGCATCATTCCGATGCCTTCATGGAAACTGTGTCAGGTAAGTGACTGGTGTGTATGGAACTTGCAGATGTCTTGAGAGGCCTGTACTGTGGAGGTGTGCTCAGGCTCAGTGCCCAGGTGGTCCAGAGCTGTACACTAGCTTTGTGACCTTGAAGCAAGTCACCAAACCACTTGGTGATGACATTTTCTCATTTGAAAATGCCCTTATAAGCCTGGTGGTGGTGGCGCACACCTTTAATCCCAGCACTTGGGAGGCAGAGGCAGGAGGATTTCTGAGTTCGAGGCCAGCCTGGTCTACAGAGTGAGTTCCAAGACAGCCAGGGCTATACAGAGAAACCATGTCTCAAAAAACAAAACAAAAAAAGAGAAAGAAAATATCCTTATATCTGTACAATTCTCAGTAGACTGGCCTGATGACTCAGTGGGCGTAGGCACTGGCTGACCATCTGAGTTTGAGCCCCAGAATTCACATATTGAAAAGAGAAAACTATGCAGGCCAGTGTCTCCTTCCCCTGCAAAGTAGATAACAAATGGGCATTAAACACTAAGATCTCCGAGAAGAATCTGAATGTGTTGATTATCTTGGGGCTGGTGAGATGGCTCAGGCCAAGGCACCTGCTTGCCAAACTGACAGCTTAGATTCACGTGATAGAAGGACAGAACTTACTCTCTCAAGTTCTCTGACTTTCACAGGTGCACCATGGCAACACACGCCTCTCCCTTTCTTTACACCTGCATGATAGAGTGTTACTTTCTCTCCATCTTGCAGAGAGAGAAACCGAGGCACAGAACAAAGCAGCACATTTCCTGAGGTCGTCAAGGGCTGCTCAGAAGGGCAGAATGGCGGCTGTACTAGTTGGGGTCTCTATTGCTGTGATAGGACACCAGGGCCAAGGCAACTTATATAATAGCTAATACAAATATTCTGCATGTTAAAAGAAATGCGAGGACTTATTCAAAGGGGGCAGCTCTGGTGGGATTTTGGAATGTGGACCAGAGGTCAGACTCACCTTCAAAACAAAAGGAAAGTTTACAGACAACTGTAGGTTGTGGGATGGGTGCTGGGTAAAAGAGAATAAGGGGAAATTCTGCTATGTGGATTAATAGACCAGGATGATCACACAGCTCCTAGGAGTTGTGGGTACTAAGGAATATCAGCAGATATGGAAGATGCTCTGATACTCGGGCAGTTGGTTGATACTAGGGAAGTCTGAATTGACTTTGAAAAACTTGCTAAAGTCTGACTGTCAGTGTACGTGGCCAAGATTTGATCAAGAAGGGAGTCTTTGTCACTTTGAAAACAATGTTCAAGGAAGAAGCTGATGTGTGCTAAAGACAAACCCCCTTCACATGGTATGGTAGGAGCCTTGGAACCATGGGGGTCACGCCACCAGGCTGAAGGCTGAGAAGACGTGGGAGAACTGGGGCTTGAGTTCTTTGACGACACATGAGAGTGCTCCTCCTCTTCTTCCTCCCCCTTGTCTCCTCCTTCTCCTCCTCCTCCTTCTAAAATGTATTATTTGAGAATTTCATATATGAATATAATGTATCTTGATTAAAATCCACCCCACACTTCTTTCTCTTCAGCTTTCCATCTCAACTTCACGTGCTGTTTTTTAAAACCCACAGGCTGTTTCCATTTACTGCTAGGACCATATGCATGGGCATAGAGGCTGTATCCAAAGAGAACTGACTCTCCTTCCACGAGGAGTGAGCCCTCAGACATTCACACTGTTCCTGGAGGTCCCTGGCTCATCTTTAAGAACCTCTTTTGGGTGAAGGCTTCCTTTTTTATTGGATATTTTATTTGTTTACATTTCAAATGTTGTCCCCTTTCCTGGTTTCCCCTCCAGAAACCGCCTATCCCATCTCCCTCCCCCTGCTTCTATGAGGGTGCTCACCTACCCACCTACTCCCACCTTCCCCCTGGCATTCCCCTATACTGGGGCATAGGGCCTTCTCAGGACTGAGGGCCTCTCCTCCCATTGATGTCTGACAAGGCCATCCTCTGCTACATATGCTGCTGGAGCCATGGGACCCTCCATGCGTACTCTTTGGTTGGTGGTGTAGTCCCTGGGAGCTCTGGGGATGAAGACTTCTAATTCCACTGGTGATGAGAAGTGAGAAAGAGGCCCTAGCTGTTCTGTGTCTCATTGCTTATTGAAAATTCCTGATGTGAATTTCTTTGTAGCTAGATTCTAGAAAGAGTTGGTGTCAGCTTCTAAACTATAAGTAATCTATTTTCTGTCTAGATGTCAAAATCGTTACCTCTGACAGTGAGATTAAAAAAGAAGAAAGAAAAAGAAACATTTTTTTCTTTAGCCTAGAAAAGTACACTGGTTAGGAAGAGAATAGATCCTGCATTGTTCACACTTTCCTATAAATTCATATAAAATTTTATCTTGTTGGTGTCATGTGATAATCAGCTTCCTAAGATGTCAATGCCTGATTGTTTTATGCCCACCTAAGCAACTTCAGTTTGAACTTGAGTGTGATAAACTTCTCTTGTAATGGGAAGATAGACTTTACATACCCAGAGTAACCCATATCAGCATGGAATTTTTCTGAGAGTGAGTGGGGTTTTGCAGGTAGGGAGGTAGTGTGGAGGGGCACACCATGTAAAAGCCACATTTCCCGGCGAAAACAAAAGTATCTTAGGTTGTTTTAAGATCAAACACGTCCTGGATGTGTATCTGGAGGAGAGCTGCTTTGGGAAAGATTATTTTGGGAAAAGAGGCAGCATCAATCAGCTGATCTGGAATTTCTGCATCCAGGAGAGGGAGGGAGGGAGGAAGGGAGGGAGAGAGGGAGGGGGAGGGAGGAAGGGAGGAGAGAGAGAGAGAGAGAGAGAGAGAGAGAGAGAGAGAGAGAGAGAGAGAGAGAGAGAGAGAGAGAGAGAGAGAGAGAAGGAGGCATCACTGGGTATGAGACTTTCTGCAAGATGGCCGTAGCCCCAGCAGAGGGAAGTCCACACCCCGGGAACAGACTGAAGCTGTGTTTGATGCCGGCTCCTGCTGGTGCTGCTGGGCCAGGTGGTATTACTCACTTAGTGCTGCTCTGCACTTCGCAGGAAAAGCACAGCAGGCTTATAACACTTGAGTTTTTAAACATTCAGAAGGCTGTGATGCTATAAATGAGCTTCCCGTGTCAGAGATTAAATCAACCAAGATGCCTGCCATGCCAACTTTATTTCTGAAACAACGTGTTTGCAACAGGAATCAAAAGACATGCTAATCCTTTCCTTCTGACAGGCTAACATGAGCTTTGAGAACCATACTGCTTAGATACTGAGAGGATGGTGAAGCAGGAGAAGCCCTCTGTGTAGCTTGTTTGCTGGAGAGGCTGCAGACATCCCTGACTTTATCTGGAAGGTTTTTCACCTGAACTTGAGGCACCCTGTCTTTCTGAGATATGTATGACCGGGCCTCCCTGTCGGTATTGGATCTTCACTCTTGTGCTTTGGAGTACATGTCTTTAAGACGAGTGATCTCAGGTTAGCAAACAGTCATACATTCTAACATCCATTCCTCCTCTTTTCAGTAAGAGCACCCTCGCTTTTCACCCACTTCTAGTGAGCTAGTCTCCATAGCTCTTTGTGAGTAACTGGGTTCCAGACATGGGAGGTAAGAGCGGGTCCAGCCAATCAGAATCTATTTCTTTCTTTTGCTATGATACTTGGTTTCAGGTGAGCCAGGCTAGGATGGGTAATGACTCTATTTTGGACACTGCTGCATCTCTTGGGAAAGAGGAATTCTCATTTCTTTTTGCTCTAAGCTGCTGAACCTCATGGTTGGCCACCCAACTGTTTGAGATTGAGGCCAATCACAATAAAGCAGAGACGAGATACGGAGACATTGTGTGAGCACCTGGTTGAACACTCCTAGGCTTGTTTCCATGGACACGTTTCTGTCTTCCTCATCTAGAGTGAGTTCTCAGTGTGTCATTTAAAACTGAAGTTGTCCTGCAATGAGGCAATTCAGGCAAACTGCTCAGTTCGGTGACAAAATGTGTTGATGAGTTTATCAATCGGTGCTTAGGCTAGACTTGCTCTAACTTACTGAGACTGACCGGTAAGACAACCCAGAACTGAATAGGATCTAGAGAAAAGCATAGCTATTAAGGACAGACCATACTCTGGAAGTTTGGTGTGGATGTCAAGAGTAAGCATCAGGAGTTTCAGGCAGCTGGAACCCATGCTGTCTTGGTGGAAGAAGATTTAGAACTTCGTCTCTCAGAGGACAGAGCCTCCAACCGGGTACCCTTACCCTTGGAGAGGTGCAGGCAAGGACCTGGAAAGACTGTAGTCCTTTCTTCTAGAGAGAATCTACATGACCTTTCACACAAAGTTGTCCATGTTAGTCTGAGAGGGCCACAGAATCACAGACACTCAGCCACAGCCCCCTGGATGTTCCGGATCAAACACTAAAGGTCAGCGGGTGATTTCTCATTTATATTTCAGAAGACCCCCTTGTGAATGATATATATTTGCTGATTAAAATTTCTAAGGACTTAGTACATATCAGAGCCTGTACTTAATAGATATTACACTGTAGTATTTTTTTTTACAATAACCCTCTAAAGTAGACATTATTATCATAACTGCAAAGTAGTCATTATTATCATAACTGCAAATAAATAGTTCAAAAAATTGAAAAGTTATCTAGCTTGGTCAAAGTCATATGGTATTTGCACTTAAGCCTAGGAGACAGAAGAGGCCATGTTCTGAAGCAATTCTGTCACTTTGCATAAGTGACTCCATTAATGGATCACAACAGTCAGCAGCCCATGCTTGACATCCTGCTTCAGTACCCCGTGGCTCGCTCTAATCCTGTCTCTTCCTGGAGAGAACATGAGATTAGATTGGACTCAATTCCAAATTCAGTCGAGTTCTTTAGTATCCAAGATTCCTATTCTCTGTATATGGAGTATGGTTAATATATTCATTTTTCCATTTTCCTCTTTCCCAAATTGTAAAGAATTAAAAAAAAAATGAAAGAGAGAATGCCTGTAAGGTTTTAATGTGCCAAAAGAAAGTGGTGTGAGTAAAACTCCCCCAATAGGGGTTGGAGAGATGGCTCAGCAGTTAAGAGCCCTAACTGCTCTTCCAGAGGTCCTAGCAACTCCATGTCGGCTCATAACTATCTGTAATGGGATCTGATGCCCTCTTCTGGTCCGTCTGAAGGCAGTGACTGTGAACTTACATCAAGCAAACAAGCAAATAATAAAAAATCCTCCCCCAATCACAGTCTAAAATGAATTAGGTTTTAAACAAGTAGACATTCTTTTCCATAGATTAACAGTCATTACAGAGCAAATATACTTTTTATTGAAGTATGATTGACAAATAAAATTTGTGTCTTCTGAAGGCATACAATGTTCTGAAACACATACACATTGTGAAACAATTACTATAGTCAAATTAGTTGTCCTATTTAGCATGTTTCTTTTGTTCCTTCTTTCTCCTTCTCTCCCTCTTTTCTTTAGGATCTAGCTACTAAGTAAAACTTAACCATACATACATTGTAACTAGAGTCACAATGCTTTTGTATTTTAAACAAATGTATATGTTTGTTTGTTGGAGACAGAGTCTCACTGTATAACCCTGTCTAGCCTGGAACTCAAAGAGACACAGGAATCTCTGTCTCCCTAGTGCAGTGCTGGGATTAGAGATGTTTGTTGCCATTCTTTGTGAGAGTGTTTGAATAAGAATGGGCCCCAAAGGCTCATTAGCCTCCATAGGCTCATCTATTTGGTTGCTTAGTCATCAGGGCATGGAAGTGTTTGAAAGGATTGGAAGGATTAGGAAGTGTGGCCTTGTGGGAAGAAGTGTATCACTAGAGGTGGCTTTTAAGATTCCAAAAGTACATGCCAAGCCCAGTTACCTCCCACCCCCACCTCTCTCGGCCTACTAATGGAGATGTAGCTCTCAGCTATTTCTCTAGCTCTTTCCTGCATTGTTGCCATGCTCCCCAACGTGAAGATAAAGAACTAAACCCCTGAAACTGTAAGCAAGCCCCGATTTAAATAATTTCTTTTAAAAGAATTGCCTTGGTCACGATGTCTCTTCATACCAATAGAACGAAGTGACTAAGACAGCTGGCACATGTTAATTAAAAGCAAACAGACAAACCCAGAATCGTGTATGCTGGCACTAATGTCTGTGGTCCTTAATGCAGTCTACTGTGGTGTTTTTGATAGCTACATTTACTCCACAGATCTGGGTTGTGTATTTCTTTGTCATCCCCTGAACTGGTATACTTTCATGGTTTCTACATTTTAAAATTATTGAAAATCCCCTTGCAAAGAATAAACACACACACACACAGACTTGCTTATCCAACTGGATATTTGGATGACAGAATTGTAGAAGGAGATTGTATCTCTAGACTAAGGTAAATGCGTAGGAGACGCTTGCAGTACTGTTGGAAGGATTCCAGTGATTTGTGATTGAGCCTGGTGTGCTTGGTTCTTTTTTTTTTTTTTTTTTCTGCTGCAGGGACACTCCGTGCCTTCTTGGTTGCTCTGGTTGTCACACTCCCACTGGAATCTTCTTTACATTCAGGAGCTCATCCGAGCCCATCTTCCCTTGAGCAGCCAGGGGCTTATGTTGGCAGATTTGGAGCCAGCTTCGTGGGTTGTGTGCCTCTCTCCTCTGAACACATGCTGTGCACCTGCCTTGTGACATCAGCTGGGGCTGGGGAGCTGCTGCCCAAGCAGGCAGTGAACTGGTACACACTCAGTAGTGCCTGAGGCCAAAGTCAGAAATCATTGTCTGGTAATACTTCCAGGGTGATGTGTTTATAAAAAGATAAAGAGAGGAGGGCATATGTTCTCTGCAGGTGTGGCAAAGTAAGGATGGGGGAAAGGGTGGCTCAGCTTGCCTATGCCAAGGCATCCCTTCTCGTGAGGGACCAGTCACAGGACAGTATAGTATAGAATAGAGTTTATTCAGGGCATGGGGAGGGGAGTCAAGAGGGTAATAGAGGCAGAGAAAGGCAGAGAGAGAGAGAGAGAGACAGAGAGAGACAGAGAGACAGAGAGAGACAGAGACAGAGAGAGAGAGACAGAGAGAGAGATTGGGAGAAGAGTAGAGGCTGGCCAAGAGCATGAGGAGAGGGGGGAAGGGAACTGGGAGAGAGGGAGGGAAGGGAAAAACAAGGGAACAAGAGAAGAGCAAAAGACCAGGAGGGGAGCAAGAGAGCAGGAGGGGCAAGCATCCCCTTTTATAGTGGGTCACCTATCTGGCTGTTGCAGGTAACTGTAGGGCAGAGCTTAGACAGAATGCTAATACAGGGAACCTATCATAATGGTGGCCTGAGATGAGGCAGAAGGCTTAAAGCCTGTCATGAAACCTTCTTAATTGGTTCATTCACTTAACAGCCATTTGCAGAACAGCTACAATGAGCCAAGCTCTGTGACTGGGCTTAGGGGTTCAGTCCATACACCCCTGTTCATGACTAACACCATGATGGTTAGCAGTCATTCCTGCGATGCTTTTGGTTTTATGTCTTGGGAATACTATAATGAAAGCTATGTTGTATGTGTATATATGTGTGTGTGTGTGGGGGGGGGTGTTTTAGATACCAGAGCAATCATCCTAGGTTGAGCAAAGACTACTTTCCTCTAAAACACACCTTTGGTGACACCAATAGTATTATCATGGTAGAAATGTCAATCAAATTGTGCTAGTTATTTCTTCCTTTCTGATTTTCCTGTAGAATTGTAATTTCTTCCCCTACTGAGTAGGCCAAGAAAACCCATTTCTCTGGGCACAGGTGATTGGCTCAGAATTGAACCTCTGCCTCCTGGTCTGCCTATTAGATTCAATCTTGTGGAGCTGGCAGTGTAGATCAGGACTCCAGTCAGGCTCTTTAAGGCAGCTTAACTGAGGAAGCATTAGGATGGTGGATGTGTGTTCAGTCCAGTTAGATGGAGCAGGCAAGTTTAATATTTTTTTTTTTGTTTGTTTTTGTTTTCCAAGACAGGGTTTCTCTGTGTAGTCTTGGCTGTCCTGGAACTCTCTCTATAGACCAGGCTCGAACTCAGAAATCTGCCTGCCTCTGCCTCCCAAGGGCTGGGATTAAAGGCATGCACCACCACTGCCCAGCTAGCAGGCAAGTTTATATTACAGAGAAACAGAATGAAGGCGGCAGATGTGACTAGGCAGGAGAACCCTGATTCTCCCAAAGGAAACAGAACTGGACAGCTCCCTTCATTTGGGGATTCCAAGATGAAGAGCTGCTTGTGGGCATGCCTTCCCTGAATCTTTCTGAGACCACTCCCACAAAGCCCAGCTTCCCTTCCTCCACCCCCACTTTCTCTTTATCTCCCACATCCTCACCCTCCTCTTCATCTTTCCAATAACCCTCCCCATCTCTCTGGCCGAGGCAATATTCCTCCCCCCTTTATACCGTTGAGAAAAAAAGGCAATAGAGACACTTCTTGTCATCCTGTCCCCAAAGGCTAAACACAATCCATTCTTGGGAGACATATTCTGTTTGACTCTCTGTCACTTCTCAGATGGCCTGATTGTTTTGGAAATGGGCTGTGCTCTGGCCTGGGGACCCTCTGGGGAAGGCTCAGCTTGGAGGATTCTAGGATCTATTTGTTCAGCAATTAGATTGGGGGGCTTTAGTAGCAGACACCGGGTAGTCGCTCCTGAGTGCTCTCTGCTGGGCGAAGACAGAACCCACAGCAGGCACCCTGGAGAACCTTCCTTGTGGAGGATACATATTTCTCCCATTGCATGGGGTCATGCACGTTAAACTCAGAATTGTAATTTTTATCCATTTTTAGTAGTTCAAAGTCAGTGAGGAAATTTGCAAAAGTTTCACATTCCAGGGTAGTGGACAGGGCAGGGAAAGAAGACAGTCCAGAAAAGCACTGCCTGCTGGTGACTAAGAAAATCCAGAGAAATGGAATGTATCCTTTTTGAATCACATGATCAAACATTTAAAACTTGATTGTGCATTCACGGTTCCATGGCCCATAATAGCTCCTGTTGAAGCTTCCAAGGCTGGGCCCTCAACAGTACAGTTCAGCATCCACATGACTGGCCACAGAAAGCCTCCTTTCCCAGAAACTTGACAAGGGCAATGTCAAGAAATATGAGTCAAAGGACAGGGAGCCTTCAGTCGTCTTCCCATCCCCGTTGCTCGGTTCTTAGCCACTTAGCCATCGCTATCCACACAGAATGACCAGACAAAACCTTCCCCACCCCCCCACTGAAGGTCCAGCTTGGATGCCCACACCCCTGAATTCCTGGGCCTCTAAGCCCTTCACAGCCTTTCTGGAGCACGCTGGCATTTTTTTTGCACAGGGTGCTGAGCAGCAGGGAACTCAGGCTGGCGTTAGGCGAAAATCTGTTTTTTCTTTGTCTTACTCCTCCCCTCCCCCACGCCTTGCTTTAGCTAGGCGCATTCAGCTGCGTATAAATTAAGCACGTTCTGGTGCTTTTGCCGGTCGCATCTGGGATATTCTGGACATCTCTGGTATCTGCTCTGAATTTATGAAACCAGTAATTTGCTGCTCCTAGCTTATGATGCCCCGCATTGTCACTGTTTGCTTAGCGGTTTTGGTATCTGATGTTCTTAATGTTAAGGTCAATTTTATTGATACTGAACTTTCTGCCCTCATTTCTTTTCTCCATTGCGGCTTTTTTTTTTTTTTTTTGGTTTTGGAGGCACACACAGAGAGGGTAACTAATCTTAATATCTTGTGTTCACAATTCTATTTAGCATGAAATCAGTAACTGACATATTAATTATAATAATCTGTTAAATATACTTTACCTACATGTTAATTATGGGAGACCATTCTCATTTATTTCTCTGGGTAGCCTATTAATTCAACCCAGATGGTACAGCTTTGTGAGATAGTAACACTGAGCGTTTGCAGAATAAATCACGTTGCCAAGATACAGCAGAAAAATGTTATAACATCTGAATAAGCTTTAGCATGATACAAGCACCAAAGCAACGCACCTCTTACTCACACACTGGGGCACAGTTACCAAAAAGGGTCCGAACACGAAATGTAAAAAAAAAAAAAATAATAAAAGTAAATTTTTTGAACACATCATGGTTTCCTCCAAAAGAATGGATTCTTTATTCAAGCCCAGGGCCCCATAAATAATTCCAGGAGGGGAAAATGGAATCCTGGAGGCTGCATGCTCATAACTTAGGGGGAGGGGAAGAGAGGCAGCTGGGTGGTTCTTGAACATTCTGATATCAAGGTTAGCATCCTGGGGAGACATACTGAAGCACCCCCTCTGCCTCCCTAACTTCTTCCTGGAGATAGCAAGCAGAACTTTGGGCTCCATCTTCTAGGGTTTCTATTATGCGGTGTTTTCTGGTGGAGACGCATGTTTATACCTCAAAGTGGAGAGGATCTCGTGGCAAAGCTTGTAGATACAGTGGCATCTTTCTGGGGGAAGTAGACCACTGCCCACACCTTTTTGCTCAGCAATGACACAAGGTCACTGTCACGTACTCAACACTTTTCAGAAGAGCCCCTAGTAGTTCTTGGAAACTAGTTGGGGACAAGATCCATATGGGCTCTGCTTTCTCAGAACTTAGGATCTAGGGGATACCATTAAGTGGTTATAGCATGATCAGGGCCATGATCCAGGGACTCTACTAGTTTTAGCACACAGTAAAGGTTTCCAATGAAGAACAGGAGGCTCAGAGCAGCTTCCCAGAGAATTAAGTTTATATCTTGCCCCTGAAGCTGCAGGGAGTCAAGCTGGAGGCTGAAGAATCAAAGGAACATGTCTTCAAACAGCCTATCACATGTTCATGGGACTGAAGGAAGTTGATGAAAATGGGGCATACGGTTCGTGTGGAGAGGCAGCAGTGGAGGCTTGACTGCTATGGTTAGGTCAGTGTGCATGGCTGGCACTGTTCAGTCAGCCTCTCTCAACCTATGGGTAGCGACTCTTTTTTGGGGGGAGTCAAAGGATCTTATCACAGGAGTTGCCTAAAGATCATTGGAAAACACAAATATTTACATTATGATTCATAGCAGTAGTAAAATTACAGTTACGGAGAAAAATAATTTTTATGGTTGGGGGATGTCACCAAAACACGAGGAGCCATAATAAAAGGTTATAGCATCAGGAAAGTTGTGAACCACTGTATTGATCCCTATGGCACTCACCCGTTGTCATTGAGAGGATATTGTTAAGCTGGGCATGTCTGATGAACCTAGACAATGAGGGGATGACATTAAGTTTACATTTTAGAAATTCCATTCTGGATTCCACAAAGGACCACTGGCACTCAGCTGAAGCTATTGTTAAGGTAGAGATGGTGGTGCCCTTGTCTGGAAGAGAAATGTCCTGGTCCCCTGGCAGCTCAGGGTGATATCTTTCTCTGTTTTCAAAGCTTCTCCCAGTCTCAGCAGACTTTATAAGTGCCCTCTCTCTCTTATTTTGGAGCTTTAACAGAAACAGTTTAGAAATGGTTCCACAGTGAAAGACAAGCAGCAATCAGGAATGCGAAAGGCCCATTAATCCGTGTGTGTGTGTGTGTGTGTGTGTGTGTGTGTGTGTGTGCGCGCGCGCTATAATGGGCAAGGTTGCCTCCTGACTTCACAGCCTCCCCATCTCTCCTCCACTAACATGTGGGTTATACCACTATAGCACTCATGGTGTCCATGACTGCCTTTGCTCCATCTCTATTAGACATTGTATTTTGTGTTGCTTTTTGGATTCCTCAGTCTAAAGAGCCCTTCCCCACAGCCACTCTCATAACACGTGGTATCTCCATTTGTACGTTTATAACAATGACCACAATGTGTAATTAGAGGATAATTTGATTCTTTTTTTGGGGGGGGGGGGGCTCAGGCTCGCTTTAAACCTTATGATGGCAAGCCACGCTGGTTTCCCTCTTCATATTCTGAGCATGTGCCCCGCATGGCCTGCCTTGCAAGCAGTAGTTGTGCAACACACAAAACTACCTTGATTGAGCGACTGTATATTTTTTTATTGACTATATTAGATGTGGGCACTTTTAAGCAGAGAGGAAGAGATGAAAACTAGGGTTGCAGAAATGGCAAGGAACCACAAGACGGAGATGGGTACATTGCAGAAGGGCCATTGTCGCAATGGTTGGAGTTTAGGTAAATGACAATCAAGTCCACTGAAGAGAGACTTACCCGAAGGTTTTGGGATGTAAGTAGCAGAGATATTTTCAACATTCAAATAAAAAAATTGATCAGGCACGTGAATTTCAGAGAGGATGACCACTGTTTTGAATGTTAGGTTTAGTCTTCATTTGACTTTGAAGAAATTAAGCAACTTTCTTTCCTTTTATTCTTTCTTCTAAGTCATCTTCTTTTGCCCAGTCTCTTTGGCTAGAAGGTTCCTGATCATGGTTCTTAGCATCTGGGGTGCTAAGTTGTGCTGAAAAATGACTTAGCAAAGTAAGTGTGTAGGCCTCAAGCCACCAACTGTCCCTCCCTTTGTCCACAAGGGCTAAGAGAGGAGTATAAGCAGAGATTTCCAGCTCAAGGACTGCTGGTTTAGATTTGATCTCTGCCCCCTTTTGAGAATAGATTGGGAAAATATCAGGCTCTGACACATCTGCAGAGAACTCTGAAGTCACAGCTGACCACTCCCTGCCCCTCCATGGGCTGAGCAGCACCAGCAGTCCATGGTCACGACATGGTTAAGAGGAACTTCTAGCTGGGGAATATAAAATTTTAAATGGCACAGATAACGTCAGCCTGAGTTACTGTTTTCAGAATGACACAGATGTTAGGATAAGGGAGCATAAATGGAAATTAAAGAGAAACAAATTCAGAGCAGATGTCAGGAAGCATTTTTTTTTTTTTCATGCGGAGAATCACAAATGTGGAGAATGGCCTACCAGGCTTGATTGTCAAGGCGAAGACACAGGGGACATTCGAGAGCTGATCAGATGGCATGGTGGGGGAATTAAGCAGTAAAAGAGGAAATGAGCTTGCATATGGCATTGGGCTTTCTGCGAGCCCTCTGTGGTGTCCGTGATCTTGTAGAGTTGCTGTTACCGCACTTACCTTGGATAAACACACAGAATCTCTCTTCTTTCTGTTTTCACACATTGCAACAATCTCAAAATGGTTATTTTCACATCATAATGATGACATTTACAGAGTGAACGAAACTGGGGGAAGGAGGAGGGGAGGGAGAGTGTGAACACACACACAAATACAGAGAGAATGGGGGGGGGCAGAAGGCAGAAGAGAACCTTTCCTGGAACTCTCCACTCCCCAAACATTATCCCTTTCTTTCTGTATCTCCTGGTAAGGGCATCATGGTGTCCAAGAGTAAAGAAAAAAAAATACCAAATACCACATATGTGACGGAAGGAAATTGAGCAGTCAGCTTTCCAGAGCTCCTTGCTGAATGGAATTTGAACTGAGGATGGAGATGGTGTTGGGAGATCTAGTCTTCAGAGCTGCTTCTCTTTCTTCCCCTTGTCCCCAAAGAGCAGTCCTGGGGAGACTGTAACCAGGTGCCCTTTAACCGGGTATTACCTGGGGGACATAGCTTATGATAATAGGGACAGAGACAGAGGGAAGCAACGACCCTGTGCCTCAGGGGAAGGTGGTTGAAAGATAAAAAGTCGACTAAAACCTCATTAATCTGGACCGTGCTAATTTAGAGTATATGAATAATTCAGACCCTCTGGCTGGGCTGTAGTTTACCTTAGTACTAGATATGGTAAAAAGGTTTGCTAAGCAAATTAATAGTGTAAACAGGACGGAGGGCAGGGTATATATAGCCTATTTAAGAGAACAAACTGTTTTCACATATTTAGCAGAACCATCTGCATAGGGACAATGAATAGGTCAATTATAAGTAATCTTGGCTTCCTCATTAATCCCAGTCTGCTGCGTGTCCATACTTGGTTGAGCTTTATCAGCATTAGAGGAAGAAAATGAGCAAGAGTGGACCTTCATGATAGTTTGGACTCAAGGCACAGGGGTAATTTTGTTACCTGTCTTTCCATAATTTACTTCAGACTCCTATGACTTCAGAGTTACCTAGACCACCTTTCTTAGACCCTACTTGTGCTCTATCTACTGTAGTTGAGGAGATAGAAAGGTTAACATGGAGAATATCGTCCTGGGTAATCTAAGTACAGAGGCAAGCATGGGCTGCCTCTCTGGGCAGGTTCATGGCTACTTAGCAAGAACAGGTGCCCCGCATTAGCAAGTCTAAATTTAGAGACTCTGCAAATAATTACCCTCGGACTTGGGCAGGCTGCATCTTCTCTCTGGGCACCACTTTCCACATTTATAAAAGGGAATCAGATCAATAGCATCGCAAGCCTTCCAGTTCAACTGTTCCGTTATTGCCATTTATTTTCTCAGAGACAAACGTCTCTCGTCAGTGAGAATACATCTAGTGATGCTTGTGTTGTCTCCACAGTCAGAACGGACAAATGAAGTGCTGAGCACAACAAGAGAGGGAGGTGGTGGTGGGGAGACGGAGGGAAAGAGGGAAGGAGGGGAAAAGGAGAGAGAGAGAGAATGAGAGAGGAGAGAGAGGGAGAGAGAGAATGAGGGAGGGGAGGGACGGATGAAGCGGGAGGGGTTTGAGAGAAGGGAGAGACATCTGTTGTCGCTGGCTGAGAAGTAGTTTCTTTCCATTTCCTTTGGGACACACTCACTCATCCAGCCCCCTTCCCCCACAGCCCACCATCCTCACCCACGGCAGCCTTCGTGCCCTTCCCCCTCTGTACAGACTAGGTCTTACCACCTTTCCCTTGCCACCAGCTTCTCTCCAGTGCTCTGCTTCTTCTTGCAGCAGGATGCTACCTGAAGTTCAAGGGGCCGCAGGTCTCAGGGACACTAACTTCAACATCTCCACCACCCTAAAGAGTTGCGCCCACGCCACTGTTTCAGTGCTGCAGGTGAGCACGGAGCAGCCCCCCATGTGTTTGGCTTCAGACTTGAGTTTCTATCAGTCTCCCATTCTGCCGGTTGTTGACTCAAGCTAATCAATTGGATATCGATTTCATGTACCGTTTCCACTTAAGTGGTTCTCAAATAATACTTGGTCAATGTACATTTAAAACCTTTGCCACTGAAAGAAGTCAGCGCCTAGGCCCTTCCAGAGGCCAACCTTGCCCACAGCCATGCCTCATGGCTTCATCTGCAGTTGGATGAATACACTTGCCTTCTTAAATGTGTGCTTGATTTCCACTGTCAGTTTTCTGTTCTGCAACTAGGAAATTTGGTAATGGGATCTCTTTAGTGATCTGTAAAAACTAAGTCTCACTG
The DNA here is from genome assembly GCA_019843855.1 of Hylomyscus alleni. NCBI lineage: Eukaryota > Metazoa > Chordata > Mammalia > Rodentia > Muridae > Hylomyscus > Hylomyscus alleni. The sequence continues at coordinate 19,159 of JADRCC010577963.1, forward strand.
ATGCCTACAGTTGTCCCTTTAGTTTTTCCTGTGTTTTTTTTTCCCCCCTGTGGTTTATGAGGTTACCAGTGTTTTGAAAATATTATGGAAAATTCTAGAAATAAACACATTTGTTTAAATAGTTTTTATTGTATTATGTCATCATAATTGATTTGCTTTATTAGTTGTTATTGTTAATCTCCCCTCTTCTTTATTTTAAGAGGCAAAATGTCGGTA
>JADRCC010577965.1:412-20544 GCA_019843855.1 Hylomyscus alleni
TCTGGTCCATGTGGTTAGCATAGAAATAGTTTATTGTGAGAGTCTCTCAGCCACAGGTCTTTCTAAAACATAATTGTACCCTCCAGGGAAACCAAAATAAATACCAGCCTAATAAACTTCAGATTCTCAAAAATAAGTTATCCGATTGCATTTCTGTAGCTGAAGAAAAACATGAGGGGCTGGCACGAGTTTCTCACTCTGCTTTGAATTATTTCCCAAGCTGCCCTGTCACAGCTCAGCCCTAAAATGGAAGAAAATACTTTATCATTCGAAGAAGAACAAACAGTAACAAAGCGCAGTCCTTCAGGAGAGAGGCAGGAGTGAATTTTTGTCTACAACTTCTGGGTTTCTCAGAGTAAGATGGCTCCATCAACAGTTATCTGTAGCCGACGTTAATGGAGCCTGTCTACCAGTAGAAGATTCCACACAGGCTTCACTTAATTTGTCTGTAAAGCTAGCCCTGAGTCACTTGGTCGTCGTTCGAGTTCCCTACCACCTCCTTTGCAATTTTTGTTCGGTGGGTTGGACCCCAGTTGCAGCTTGTTTTCTGCCTTCAGCTGAATAAATGTGATGGTGTTCCAGTTTCAGTTTCTCACAGTTGACTACTTGAATTTATCATCTGCCTTCTCTGTTTGCTTCTGTTGTTACTGTCTTGTCCATTTTTCTTAACCGTGGCTACCCCTGTGGTGCCTCTGAGTAGCCAAGATTTCATTTGATTTGTGTTTTATTTATTTTTTTCTTGTATTCAGGTGTCTGTGTGCATGTGTATAATTATATTTGTCTGGGTGCCCTCCAAAGCCAGAAGAAGGCGTCAATCCCCTAGGGTTGGAATTACAGGCAGTGTGTCTCACCTTACATGAGTGCTGAGAACTGAACTCATGTCCTTTGCAATAGCAACAAGTACTCATAACCACTGAGCCATGCCCCTAGCTTCTATTTAATCATTTTTAAATGCATTATTAAATAGTAAGGAAAAGAGAGACATCATGAACATCCACGTAGCCGCCAGCTTGAAGAGTAATGGTGTTCCCAGTGGCCTTAGACCTGTGGCATGTGTAGGTGCACCTCCTTCTCACAGCTCAGGGCTGTATTGGTATTTGGCACAAGGTTCTATGGTTCTTTATAATTTTTCCCACATGGTCAACAAATAATATGTAATTTGTTTATATCATGAAAAACTGACCTCCACCCACTAAGGTTTTTGTTTGGTTAGTTGGTTTTTTTTTTTTTTTTTTTTTGTGTTTGGTTTTTGTTCTGTTTTGGTTTTTTGGTTCTCAATTAATTGTGTATCAGGCAGCCATCCCGAGCAAGAACGCAATGGCCTGAGTGTGAGATAGGTTGGAGTAAAACTGACATTTCGAAAATATATTCTTCACTTTTACACCGTGGTAAATGGGTGACTTTTGGTTGTAGTTCAGTTGGTAAAGTGTGTTTGTGCCTACTGTGCACAAAGCCCTGGGTTCAATTCCCAGAACTACATAATTTGGGAATGATAGCTCACTAATGCCATACCAACACTTGGAAGCTTGAAATAGGAGGACAGTGACTCCAAGGTGATCCTTGCCTATCAGGTAAATTCAAGGCCAGCCTTGGCTATATGAGACCCCGTCCCCCATTTTTTTTAGAGCACATTCATATGGAATTGGAAACTAATTAATGCTTAGTTAATGTAGCGTCCATCTTAAGGCATGTCTTTGTCCGTTTCTTTCAGCCATTTAATTATCACTACAGACTGTCAAATGGCGGAGAACAGGTTACAGCTGCTGCGAGTCAGGAGCCCGAGTCCACTATGTCCGTATTTTCATTTGTCAGGAAATGGGAGAGAGATGGGGCCAATGGTTTGATAAATTATATCAAAAAATAGTCCCTTCATGCTAATGGAGTGTGAAGAAGCTGATGTGCTGGAGATGATCTATAATATTTCATATTTCTCTAAGGAGAAAAAATGATAAACCTGATGATGTGTGATTTATTCATGTTTCATCAGATGTGCGAGAAAAACCTTCAAGTCAACTGCCTGCTTCTCACTCCCAGAAGTGGCCATGTGAGTTTTGTGCTGGGCCCAGAGGCTAGGGTTGTTTTGAGAAATGCTCCTGATTAAGCCCCCACACCTCTGGCAGCCGGTTGGGAGAGGGTAATTATGCCAGCATCCACACCATTTCATCATTGCTATTTTATGGCTCTCCAGCACCAGGTGACAAATGTGTTAATTATTACATTTCTGATCCAGAACTCTTCTGGCCTCTCCCTTCCCTCCTGGCTTTGGCCTTTAGTCATTCCCAGCAGCTCAGCCCTGGACAGCGGTAACTTCTGCAATCAAAGAGCTGCTCTCTGGAAGCCGCCACGCTGAGAAGGACGTGGTTATCAGGCCTGCTGTGTGCAGACTCTAGCCACGGGGGACCTGGTTAATTCCCTTTCCTCTTCCTTCTGCCCATCACCCTTTGGGTCAAGTGCTGCTCGGAGCCAGAAGCTCTGCTGGCTTCTTTAATAACTGAAAATGGCGCCCCTGACTGGGCCATTTCACTCTAAATAGCCCCCTGGAGGAGACTGGAAACTGAGGTTGTCTTAGGCAAAGAGATTTAACAGGTAGAAATGTCATTTCTCTTTTTGTCCTTTGTGTTTCCTCTCTTTCCCCCTCTTTTTCCTTTGCCATCCCTTCCCCTTGACCACCACCCTCACTTCCTTCCCAGACTCTAGCCCTTTATAACACCTGCTGTGCCTATTTTGCAAACAATCCTATTAATCATTTGCTAATTTTGCTGGTGTGATTGCACAATTTGGATTCTAAAAATCTGTAAGTCTGATCTTTACAAAGAAAACAATCTACGTTAGAATGCTTTTAGTCACCCTGGCCTAGTTAAGAGTTTCTGTTGCTGTGATGAAACACCCTTAGCCGAGCCACATGGAAAGGAAAGGGTTTATTTGGCTTTTACTTCTATATCACTGTTCATCATTGAAGGAAGTCAAGACAGGAACTCAAACAAGGCAGGAATCTGGAGGCAGTAGCTGAGACAGAAGTCATGGAGGGAGGGGTGCTGCTTTCTGGACTGCTCAGCCTGCTTTCTTAAAGAACCCAGGACTACAAGCCTGTGGATGGTACCACCCACAAAGAGAAGAACCTTGTCCTATCAATCACTTTATAAGAAAATGCTCTACAGCAGGGTCTTATGGAGGCATTTTCTTAATTGATGTTTCCTCCTTTTGGACAACTCTAACTTGTGTCAAGTTGACAAAGAATTAGCCTGTGCACACCTATTATAAAAAACAAAACAAAACAAAACATGGATATGGTTGAGATTTGGTGGAGTTCAATGGGAGGGCCTTAAGGTCTCTGGACAGTCTTGTGAGTGGCCGTTGTATTCTGTCAAGGTGAATCAGTCCAATAAATAAATCATCGTGACTGCCCACATCCCAGTTCTGTATATGGTCGGAAACCATATTCAGTTCCTTCAAGTTTGATATATTTTCCTTGGATACTATCGTGGATCATTTCAGGAAAATGACCTTCACTATATACACTGATTTCAGGTCTTTGAGTACTTACGTAGCCCAGGCATCCCTTGACCTCCCTGGGTAAATAATGCTTGTTCTTCCTACCTTTTTTTTCCAATGGCACGGTAACAGGTGTGTGCCCACATGGGGATCAAACTCTGGGTTTTATGCAAACTAAGCCAGTTCTGTATCAAGTTATCCTTGTATTATCCTTAGCCCTGGACATTTTCTTTTAAATCAGAACAAGGTATTGGATACTCTGGATCTGGCGTTGTTCAGATGGTTATAAGCTGGGAGCACAAACTTGGTCCCATACAAGAACAAGTGGTCTGATCCACTTAGCCATCTCTCCAGCCTCGAATTAGAAATGTCTTAAAGACAAATAAGAAAACAGGTATCTTACTGAAGTTTCTTATTGATCTAAAGGTTATGTCTACCTACATCTACCCATAAACAAGTTTTTTTTTCAGGGCCAAAACAAAGAAAAACAAACAAACCAACCTTTTTCTATATCCATCTTTGATTCATGGTTTTGAGGCCCTTGTACTAAAAATCATATTAACAATATAAAAAGCACAATTATTATTTACTTAATAATTTTAATGTGAAAGGGAAACCTAAAGAGCCTTCCTAATCTATTTGGGGTTAACTCAGTTTGAAACAGGGTCTCATGTAGCGCAGACTGGCCTCAAACTTTATGTGTTCCGGTGCCTGACCTTGAACTTCTGATTGTTCTGCTTTCAATCCCTTGCTGAGATGATCGACCTGTGCTGGGAACTGAACCTAGGGGCTTCATGAATGCTAGGCGAGTGCTCTAACAGCTGAGCCATGTCCCCAACCTAGACATGTGAGTCTTATGTAAGGTAGACAGTGTTGGGGAAATTCGAATGGACAATGGTAGTGTGATGTGGCAAAACCTGCTTGGTCCTTGAGTCTTTTCTGTGATCATTTCTCTTTCGAGGTGGGGATGGCCCTTTCTTCTCAGCACTCAAGGCGTTGTTCACGAGAAGGTCTCATGTCTGCTTCATTGTAAGTTCAGAAAATTTTATGACTTGCTGCATAGAGGATAAGGAATGCAGAAGGTCAGAGAGCTCTTTCTGCTTCTGTTATCCCTGTGTGGCGGTGATACACCTTAGGGGTATGGTAGTATGTGTCAGTTTAAACACAGAGAGTTCTCTGCCTCAGACCCCAGATATCTCACTGGAGGTATTAGAATTTATTCAGGTAGTTTAACTGCTCCGTTTCTTAATGTCCTCATCAGGGAAGTTCAGTGGCATTAAGAGTATTCAATAATGAATGTGTAAGTACTGTTTTTGCTCAGTGTCCTTTAAAGTGCACTCTATTTAACTTACACTTGTAGGAATAGTATTGAAAAGGTCTTTAATTAGAAGACTCGTTTTCCCAGTTGCTCTTTGTGGGAACCATATTCTGTGATTGTAGTGGAGGCCCTTGTTAAAAAAAAAAAAAATCACATGGCTAGAATTGGCCCATAGAATGGCATGAATTGAGCCAGGTCAGCTACATCCTGATGACACAGTGAAGTTTACATTTATTGTCTGTCTCCCTAACTCCAACAGAAGAACATGGCTGCCTGGCCTGGCTCTTGTTTGCACCTTATTTTAAGAGTATGACTTGACATTGTCTTTATATATACACATCTCTGAATGAATGAATTCGTATGGGAAACAAGGAATCTGAACACAAAATTCTTCTGTTAGACTAGACAGAATTTTTGTTGTAGTACAAGATTTGAAGCTTCTTTTGATTCAAAGCCTCTCTAAAGCATAGAAGAAATTCCCTTGCACTAATCTACTGGTGACAGAGAAAAGGGACCTGGTGGCTTTGTCTAGTCTGAAGTCAGAAGCATGTCCCCTGAGGGAACCTGATAGTTCCTTTTCTCAACAATGTTAATTTTTTTTTTCAATTGGGATGGATTTTTCTACACTGGATGCTTTCATTCAGTGCTTTCTTTTCAAGCCAGCATTTGGCATAATCTACACTTAGATCAGAAATGTTAATCTTAGTTATAATCCATACATAGATGTGTGACAGATTTGCCACTGATTTAAGTATTCAGTTCATAATCATAGACATTGCAGTTCCTTTTTTTAAAGATTTTAAAAAAAAAACTGTGTGTATTCACGTGTGTGTGCACACCCATGTCATGTCTTCTAGACCTGGAGTTGCATGTAGTTGTGTTTTAAGTTTTAATAACCTGGAGTCCAACCTGCACCATCTTAACACTTTAGAGTCTTTGCCCACAAGGAAATGGGAACAGGCAGAGTTGATTGATAGGTACGCTATGTGAGGTCTTGCATTGTTCTTGAAATGATGTCAGATCTAAAGCAGAGTGGCACTCACACACTGCTAACTCAGGAATACTGTGAGAGTGACAGACCTATGCTTAGACCAGATAAGGAAGCAGTGTTGTATGAACCTTTTGAAACTTCCCATGTAAAATGCAGTCCTGTGGGCCTATCATCCCTGTTACTTGGGAGGCAGAGGAAGGAAGATTACAAGTTCAAAGCCAGCCTTAGCAACTACAAGAGACCTAGTGTCAAACAAGTAACTACTCCCTCATCTCCTTTTAAGAAATGAGGGTTTTCAAAAGCAACAAGGTCCAGTTTGAATGAGATCATTAAAGCGAATGCTTAAATGCAATAAAAAACATAGATGGTGGTAACAGCTAATTTATCTCCGGCTTTGGCTTGACCCTTTTTAAGCTGTGTCTCTGTCCGGGTGTGGTGATGAAGGTATATAATCTCAGCACTGAGAAGGTAGAGGCAGGGTGACCAGAAGGTCAAGGCCATTCTTTTGTTTTTTTGTTTTTTGTTTTTTGTTTTTGTTTTGTTTTTCTTTTTTTGTTTTTTTAATGAACAAATAAAAACAACTAGAACAAACCCCTGTTACCTCCCCCCTCCCCATGCCTGCCACCCCCACCCTCTCCCACTTATCGGCCCTGTCATTCCCCTACACTGGGGCACAGAACCTTCACAGGGCCAAGGGCCTCTCCTCCCATTGATGACCGACTTTGCAATCCTCTACTATACACATGCTTCCAGAACAATCAGTCCCACCATGTATAGTCCTTGGTTAGTGGTTGAGTTCCTGGGAGCTCTGAGGGCATTGGTCAGTCCATATTGTTGTTCGTCCCAAGAGGCTGCAAACCCTTCAACTCCATTGGTTCTTTCTCTAACTTCTTCATTGGGGATCCTGTACTCACTTCAATAGATGGCTGTGAGCCTCTACTTCTGTATTAGTCAGGTACTGTCAGAGTCTCTCAGGAGACAAGGTCATTCTTAACCATATAGTGAATTTGAAGCTAGTCTAGGCTACATGGGACCAAGAAAACTCCAAAAAAGAGAGAAACGTTCCCAGTATTTAAAGATTACTCTCAGTTTAAGATAAAGACTGCTTTCTGTTACAGTCTTTCTAGCTCTTGTCAGTTTCTGTTAGTTGTCACATCATCTGGTTTATATTTATCCCTTACGACCAATCCTGTATAGAAAGTTAGCTACCCACTTATTCCAAACACATGGGGCAGTAATTATGACTGTTTTGGCACCTCACAGAGCATGCATCATTCTAGTAACTACTCTCCCTGACCTCTGGGTATGGAAACTGAGGCAGCAGGAGCAAAGTAACCTCTCTAAACCAGAGTCCAAACTCAGATGTTTGAGCTCTGTCAGTGGTGTATTTCTGTCTCCCACCCTATTCTCTCCCCTCACACACCCATCTCTCCCCTTCCCCCTCCCATGACCTCTTTGTCTTTCCCTCTCCTCTTCCATCCTTTCCTCTTTCCTTGTCTTCCCATTCCTTCTCTCCACACCTACTCTATAGATCGTATGTAAATAGACCGAGAGCAGTTATGCAAGGCCTTTAATTAGAATATTTTGCTGAAAAGTAGCCCCTAGCCCCAGTTTGTCTTTCAGGCACATACAGAATAGATTGTACTTAAAGATTCATTTGGGCAAGTTTTTATCCTCTAGCGAAGAAGCTTTATCCTCTAGCAAGTTTTTTCCTCTAGCTAGGAAGCTTTAAAAATGAAAGTTCAGCCAGGCAGTGGTGGCACACGCCTTTAATCCCAGCACTTGGGGGACAGAGACAGGTGGATTTCTGAGTTCGAGGCTAGCCTGGTCTACAGAGTGAGGTCCAGGACAGCCAGGGCTACACAGAGAAACCCTGTCTCAAAAAAAAAAAAAAAAAAAAAAATGAAAGTTCCGTAGAGAACAGTCCTTCCATCCTTGATCCCCTCCCCAGGAATATTTGTCACAGTCAACACTTGTACTTCTGGTATTTAGAACATCTGAGTTGGTATTTTGTTTTTGTTTTTGTTTTCCCCTCAATAGATTTTTCCGTCAATTTCAGATACCCAAGCATCAACAGTGAGTACAATCATAAGAGGAAGAATTGGAAGTCAGGTATGGCCTACTGGCCCTGTGGGATCACAATAAAGAAAGGGAGCTGTTTAGGCATGGTCTAGGTCACCAGAAGCCTTCTCAGCACACATGATGATGGTGGTCTCTCTTGCTATTAGTACTATCATTCCTCTTGCCAGCACAGTTACCTGCCGAAGATAAGGGTCTAAGACTTGAGCATGTCAAACACATGCTTATAAATCCAGGTTCTTAATAAACAATTACTATCAAAACCCTGAGAATTAATCGAAGAGTTGACAAGGCTCGCATTCACTTCCTTCTCCCATAACGTTTATTGGGAAGGATAATACTCTGACAATTATTGAACGCATGCATGGGACTTGCTATGAATATGCATATTCAACATGAATATGAAAATGAACCCAGATAACAATTATTGAATGCCTGTTCTGGTGCTTGCTAAGTGCTTCTTCATGAGAGAAATGTTTGTCAGTGGAGGTGGTTCTTCCCCATCCAGTGCGTATGTACACTCTAGTTAATGTAGGATTTATGATTTTATTATTCCGACCCTGCTTGAGGAAGAGTCGGGCTCAACAGCCCTGGTTCTTGTAAAGGAAGACAGCTGGGAAGGCCCAAGGTGCTCACAAGACTGGCAGTGTCTTAAGATTGGAGCAGGAGATAGGATGGTTAATTTTCATTGTCAACTTAATTAAATTTGAATGTGTCAGCTAGGAGACACATTTCTAGTGTGTCTGTGAAGGTTTTTCCAGAGGTTTTAGTGGAAGGAGCGGACCTACCTTGAACATTGGTTGGTTGTATAATCCCAGAAATGGGGTTGGGTGGGGGTTTGTGCTAAATAGAGAGGGACAAAGAGAAGGGTTTGCAAGTTCCAACATTCCCTGTCTCTTTTACTCCCTGGACCTCCTAGGTGTGAGGTCCCAGACCACATGCTCTTCCTGCTCTCAGGACTCCATTAAATCTTTACCATCTTGATGGACACTGAGTCTTCAGACATGGAGTCAAAATAAATTCCTCATCCGCCTTCTACTGTATATTAAAGATTTATTTCATTTTAAAGTATGTGTATATGCATGTAAGTGGGTTTGGATGTGCATGTAGGGTGCTGATAAGTGTGGGTTCCCCTAAGAGAGGGCATCAGATCCTTTGGAGTTAGAGTTACAGGTGACTGACTTGGGGCCAAGGAACCCAATTCAGATACTTTAGAAAGAATAGCAACTGTTTTGTACCACTGAGCCATCTTCCTAGCACTCCATAAGTCCTTTACTACATATTTGCTCACAGAGATGTGAAATGGACGAATACCTTTGTTATTTATAAAGAACATTTAAAATGAGGTATACCACTGACTCAGTGGAGAAATGGCCTTAGTAGCAGTTGAACTTTGCTGCGTTGTTCCCAGACCATCTGAAATCTACTGCCCACTAGCTGGGAATTTGAAAGACCTGTTATGTTTGACTACACTGTGTACTGAAAAGATTGGGGCAATGACCCATGCCCCTTCTGATTCCTTGACAACTTTGTATCAAAAAAACAGTGTTGTCATCTTATAAATATGAGTGTTGTGCCCGACTGTTATGAGAGTTCATTGTGTGCCAGTGCCAGTCAGTGAAAATAATCAAGTAATTGGTTATCTTCGTTAGCTATTTGTCCATATGCTTGGTATGCATTTGCCTTGGTCTATAGGAAAGGTGTCTTTAAGAAAATTTGAGTAGAGTGTCCTAGAGAATGGAAGCACCAGCACCACTTGCCACTGGTGACAGTCAGATAACTCAGTGGCATGGTGTAAAGGTAATGTTACCGTGGCCGAGGGGCACAGACTCTACAGGCTCGTCTGTTATCCCTCAGAAGAACGGGTCTCTAAGTGACCATGATGATTATGACTAGGTGGCGATGAGTCAAAATGATATAAATAAACTATAAAGGTTGTATGGGTGTCCATCTCTCACACCAGCATTTTCAGGCGCAGATGGGCAGATCCTGGGAACTAGATGGCCATCAGTCTAGCTAAAACAGAGAGCTCCCCATTCACTGAAAGACCCTGCCTCACAGTGGAGGCGAGCACTTATATCTTGCCTGCATCTGCACACCTGGATACTGAGATGCATTCCCCCAGCCCCCCACCTCCTCCCCCACACACAACCACACACATACATACACACAGAGACATCATCAAAACAGCATAGTGACACACCACAGCCAACACTTGATAAACAAGGAACTGGAAAAAGAAAATAAGAAACAGTAAGGAGGAGAAGAGGGACTGGGATTTGGTGTGCACAAGGAATACCCCAGCAATGAAGTAGTTTGTAGATCAGTTTAGAAAGAAGCACTCCCATTTAATGACAGAGAATGGGTTTCTCTCTTGTTTCCATGACTCGACTTGGTACAAAGAAATGCAGCCAAGGACGTATTTCTTGTGTCACGGTCATTTTGAAGGCTAATAAATATAGCTAGCCTGTATTTTAGTTTACATACAAATGAGTGTAGACAGATCTATGCAGTATGGAACCACATGTATGAGGTGTTGGCACTGAACACTTGTCAGCTCTCTTTAGTATCCTTCGAGCTCTTTTTGTTCATTATTTTTGAGGTTCTGCATGAAAGCCCTGTCGAGGACTGTGTGTAGATTGAGTGAGCAGACAAGGCCCCGTGCACAGGAAGCTTGGTCCTTGATATGAAGAAGTTGGCAGTGCTGGGTATTGACCTACCTTGTCAGAGTTCCTTAGATGTCTGAGGGTTTCCTCCAGAAGGAGTTGAGGTAGTCCTTTCGGGACCCTTTGCTGAGCTCTCTGGAGCAGGTTGGTGTAAGAAGAGCAAGCTTTGCCCCTTCTCCTTTCTAGCTTCCTATGGACATGTGCTTTTTTGCCCCTGTCCAACCTCTCAGTGCTATGCCATCTGCAGTCAGGCCTTCAGCAGAGGCCATGTCTGTGGGGAGGTTAGCCCCTAAAACCATATGACTGAAAATAAAGCTTCTTTTTATTATAATAGAATCCCCCTTCAGCTTTTTAATACAGTGATGCACAATTGTCTATAAGATATTATATACAGACTAATACCTGATATATAGATGGCCTAAGCTGTCATCTTTATTCTTTGAATAGTATTGGCCACCATCCCCTACAGTCACACTGACTGTGTTTTTGTTTTGTTTTGTTTGTTTTTTTAGCTAATAATGTTCTTGGTAGACATGCCATCTGTAGAGCAGGGTGTACTATCTGGAATGCATTCTTCGGCCTGGATTCAGTCTTACTTGTGGTTTGAGGTCTAGCATGTAAGGATGACTCAGGATGGTAGCTTAATAGCCGTCGTCAGAATGCTCATATAGTAATATTTGCACACACACACACACACACACACACACACACACACACACACACACTCCACAGCTAGAGTATGGAAGGCGGAGGACAACCTGTGCGAGTCATTTCTGTCTTTCCACCATGTTCACCATGTTAGTCCTGAAGATGAAACTCAGGTTGTCTGGCTTGGCAGTGATCATCTCTCTACCATAGCTCTCTTTTGAGTATAAGAGGCAATAAATAATACAAATTAAAATTCTGATGAGAAACCTTTCTCTTCCTTTTGGCTCCCCTTTCTGCTCTTGTTCCTTTTTCCTCTTCCATCCTATGTTTGAGACTTTAGTCAGAGATAGCTTAATCAGCATTGAATGGCATTTACTCAAATTAGAGCCTTTATGAGATAATGCCTGGTAGGATATATTTTGCCAAGGTGGGTGTTTGAACGGAACAAGAAATATGGAACATTAAAGAATAAAGAGGGTTACTCTTGTTTTCTTTCAAATATGATAATTAGTATAACGCTGTGTTTTCCCTGCCAGTTGGCGCCTCTCCTCTCCCAGCAGCTGTTTTAGATTCTTTAATTGTCTCTTGCCTACTCAGCTATTGTAGAAATATCCTCACTGCTGCATTTTTGCTGAGACACACTGGGATAGTGAGAGTCTTGACAGCACAGGCTGGAGTGGGCTGAGTTCTAATTTTCCCCTTCAAATAACAGGGTTTCATTGTGTAATATTTTTCTAACTCTCTCTGGAGTCCATTACTCTAAGCAGGAACATCTGGTAAACCCTTGGGTTGCCAGTTGTATTGCTCTTCATTGTTTCAGTTCTTTCCCTGGGGAGATGTAAACAAAGATCCCAAAGACAAAACAAAGTACCATTGCATCTAGTTTTACCCTAGGGAACCAATGAGTTTTTATTCTGCTTCTTTACAGAGTATAGGTGAGGAGATACTGACGGAGATTGAGTGACCCCAAAGTAGCCACCCTGAAAAGTTTTTTACTCAGTATAGATGATGGATCCCCATAGCCCTGTAGGTAGAACCCCCAGTTAACCTTCCCCACCCTCTGGTTCTCTAGCTCCTCCTGTAACCAGGAAGGCCACATACAGTTAGGGCAAAATTGTATGTAGACAGCTGAGAACTGGCCAGAATCTGAGGGAATGTGATCGAAGCAGGCCGCTGGTTTACCTTAATGACCTTATTTTAAAACATTCTTCATTTTCCTGATACTTGAATTCTGTTTAAGCTGACAATACCTTTTTAGTGTTACCAGGTATTCCAGCTTCTTATCGGACTTATTCTGTACAGGATTTTCTAATCTCCTTGCTTAGAATAATGGTCAGAATAAATGTGAGCTCAGCAACTACAGTTTGTATAGAACACATATCCATGTCATACTTTGGTTAGCCTTTTCTGTTTTTGGTTAAAATAATAATGTGATGGGGAATTTTAATTTAATGGTATGTAATGGTGATTTAATGGATGTAGAAGGACTTAGCCCACTGTGGGCTGCACCATTCCCTAGATAGGGATTCGTGAACTTTGTCAGTGGACGAATCAAGCTGAGTACAAGCAAGCAGATAAACATATATACATTCATTTCTTTTATCTTCTTGATATGATGTCATCAGATACCTCAAGCTCCCATTTATTTCCCTGCCCTTATGGATGGTTCCTTGGAACTATTAGCTAAACTAAACAATATCTTTCTTGAAGTCTTATTACAGCAACAAAAACCAGAATGGCAGTTTTGTTTCCTATCTTATTTTCTAATCATGTGTTGCAAAAACAATGTCTGTATAGTTCAGAATAAAGTGTCTTGTTACTTCTCCTTACTTTATTAAATTATATTAGTGACAAGATTTTCCTAATTAGTAACCATTTTAGTTGGGCTAGTTTAATTTTACAGATACTTTATGTGTAAATATATTTATTTGTGTGCATTTATGTATATGTATATACATATATACATATACATAATAATATAACATTATTTTATATAATATAACACACATATATATAATATAACATATATATATATATATATATATATATATATGAAGGCACAAAATCATTGAGATTAGTTATTAGATACTTGGATTTGAAACTTAGTCCCTTGCTTTAACTGATTTGACAAAACCTCAGTTCTACATTATTGTGTCTCCGTCATAAAAGAAAAGCTAGGCCAGTGGTACCTTACCCTAAGTTTACTTGAAAAGATCTAGTGAAAACATGGCTAAAGTAGTCAATAATAGGGCCTGGAGAGATGGCTTAGCAGTTAAGTCCTATTTACAGAGACCCAAGTTCAATTCCCTGCACTTATGATGCCTGGCTCAAAACCACCTATGACTGAAGCTCTAGGAATCTGACACCCTCTTATACCCCCTTTAAGCACCCACAAGTGCATGGATGGACACACACACACACACACACACACACACACACACACATGGGTGTGCATACACGCTCACTCAGGAATAAAAATAAAATAAATCTAAAAGTACTGAATCACAGATTATTAAACTACCTGGTGGTGTTCTTTCTCTTTTCAAGACAGCCTCTCCTTATTGATAGCATGGGGGAAAAAAATCCCTGTCCCTAATAAAATTTATTGAGAAATGTATGACTTCAGTGTGGGCTTTCTAATTCTGACAAACAGAATATTGATTTTTGAGTTTGCGGCTGCAAATCCTCGAAATGAAAGTTTCATGGCATTCCTTTCCAGTCACTTCTGATATATCTTGAGCAAACAAAGTCTGTATTTAATAGCAGCCTGCTAATTGGAAAGCTACACTAACTTAACACAGATGCTACAAGTGAGAAGCTGCAAAGAGCGACTGCCGTGCTCGACCAGAAACAGGATAAAAGCTGCCACCCCGCCAAGCTCTCCGAGATGAACCTGGGACCTTAAGGAGGCTGTGGCGCTAATTACCTTTAGCATGTTTAAACTCTAATTTCTCACTTGTCAGCAAAAAAGGGGGGAATTCCTTATTGGTTGGAACGTGTCACACAGCAGTGTGTGAAAAGTAAGAGGCGTGAAGGAACCCTCTAGACCCCACCTCTACCAAGACTGCTGAGGTTTTAAAAAGAAGATGACAGGCAGATGGAATTGTACTTCAGAGAAAGGCATGGGGTGGGGAGGGAGGCCCTTGGCCTTCATTATCATCTTTCTTCCGTGTGTTCAGGCCCACAGGCAAAGGGAGGCAAGATACGAGTTCAAGAAAGCAAGCCCTTGCATAGACATGAAAAGTAATCAGTAGCCAGGCAGTGGTGGCACCCGCCTTTAATCCCTGCACTTGGGAGGCATTGGCAGGTGGATTTCTGAGTTCGAGGCCAGCCTGGTCTACAGAGTGAGTTCTAGGACAGCCAGGGCTATACAGAGAAACCTTATCTGGAAAAAAAACACAAAGGAAAAAAAAAAATCTGGCTAAAAAATTGAACTTACTGTGAAAGCAAATTACCTTAGTTACACTAGTCCTACCAAATAGGATATCTAGGTAAGATAATGTTTCCCTGCCTAATAAGACATATTTTGTTTTGTTTTGTTTTGTTTTTCAAGTTTTAAGATGATCCTTTTGATAATCAGTAAAGCTAGTATGTGCAAATGGTGGGACCATCACCAGCCCAATCTTTGAGAACATTGTGGTCATCACAGGTAGGCTCCCATGAATTTTCCTCATCCATCTGGACCAAACCTGGCTGTTTGCAGACCTGAGAGGTTCAAGTAGTATATATAGAATGAGCTTTTTGTCAGTGATGGATACTACCCCAAGCTGCCCAAAACTATGTGCTCGGACCTTTCCATGGGGGGGGGGGACTACTTTCAAAATAATAGTTAAATGTGCGTGTGTTTCACTGTGTGTTTATATAATATATACTGTGAGTCAATGAGGAAAAGTGCAGGTGGATTTGCATTATATGGTGTGTTTGAGTGTGTGCGTATGTGTGCATAGGGGGTCAATGCTGGGTTGTTCTCTCAGTTGCTGTCAGCCTCCCTGTACAGTTTCAATGGCATGTGTTGGCATGGTATGCGTGCATGTGGAGGTTAGAGGGATGACTAATTCTCTTCTTCCACCATGTGCATTTCAGGGACTGTACTCGGGACCTCAGGATTGGCCACAGGTACCCTGATGTACTGAGCCATGTTGCTGGTCCATCCGTTTAACTCTTTTTGTGACTTGATCTCTCCCTGAAGCTGGAGCATATATTCAGACATTGCATCTGTCCAGCAGGTTCCAGGGATCCTCCTGTCTCTGCCTCCCCAGGTCATTTTTGTGACCACATTTTACAGGGGTGCGAGCTGTTCATTTCAAGTTCCCATGCTTGCCCTTTTGCCCCAACCCCGCAGAATTAACCCTTAGTCTTGAATACTGTTAGAAGCTGATATTGATTAAGAGCTTGCAGTGTGCCTCGCACAGTGTCAGGTGCATACTGTATTGAATGTCCTATCTGCCCACTGGGTAGCACACTCATTTTTCAGGCATACATGTTGAAGTTTTAAAGAGATAAATTCAGCCCCTGAAATACATAGCACCCAGTAGCCACAGGCTAGGACTTAAGAACAATCTGATTTCAGAGCCCAAGTCATAAACATTTTACACAAAAACTAAATTGTAGAGTCCTGTTGAGCCCTACAGAGGGCAATGTTTGGATTAGACTCACCCCACAGCATTATCTGGCACTGTGATGAAGCTGGCAAGCACCAGGCCCTGATGATGCAGACAGGTTTGCCTCTGGGGAAGGGAGTGCAGTGATTCGTGTAACCTGCTGTCAGGGTTATTTAAATCTCAGACCTAGCCTAGAATTTACCTTAATCATCTTTTATCATGTTCTCAAATAGTTTTACAATTTCTCTTTTCTCCGTGAAGAATTTTACATAATGAATTCAGTTCTTGGGCATCCTCCTCTCTTGTAGTATCTAAAGCTCTTCTCCTTTGTCCTTGATTTAATAAGCTCTTTGACTATCATATAGAAAGTTGGTACAGGAGCCAATCTCGTACACCCGGGATGTGTTTGGGTATATTCTCATAGCCTGGGTAAATTGTAAGCCTGATTGGATAGAAAGATACTTCCATAGTCTCCCCCCCCCACCCCCAATCTATTTTATACCTTTGGAATAAGCTATGGTCCATATGTAATCTAGGGATATTGAAATCAGTAAGGATTGTATCCTAGTTTTTATTTTGTTCTGTGATTTAAAACACTGATAAAAAGAGACTTGGGGAGAGAAATGGTTTATTTTAGCTCACAATTCCAGGTTACAGTCTATCATTTCTGGGAAGTCATAGCTGAAGCAGCTTAATGCAACTAATCATATCACATTTGCACTTAACAGCTGAGAGAAACTAACATAGTTATTCTCAGCTAGTTCTCTCTACTCTTACACAGTTCTACATCCCAAAGCCAGAGAGAATAGGGCCACCCACAATGGATTGGATTTCCTCACATCTGCTAAAGCTGTTAGACAAACCTCTACAGACATGCCCACAGGCCAACCTTATCTAGAAAGCTCTACATTGAGAATTCCTTCTCGGGTAATCTCAAGTGCAGGAAGGTAGCAGTTACAATTAGCCATCGAAGATGGTTCAAATTCTGGGTAAGGTCCCAGTGAGGCCCAGGAGGGTGTCTACTGAGGGACTAGAATGATGGACCTAGAGATTGCCTCCCAAGTGCTGGGATTAAAGGCGTGCACCACCACTGCCTGGCTATAGGAACGATCATAAGTGCAGGGACCTAGATATTTTCTCACCCAACAGATAAAGTGTGGTGACATCTAACACCTGGAGTTAAGTGTCAAATGTGTGTCTTCTGTGTTTTGGCTTTAAGAAGAAAACTTGATACTAACCAGCTTTGAAAACTGCTTATATAAATGCCTTTGATTCTTTCTCATAGTGTATGTTGAAGCACTGTACCTCTGTCTTTGGTGTTGAATCTCTGTGTCTGTGTTTTCTTGAAGTTCCCACTTTGGTATGCTTCTGCAAGATGGGAGGATGACTGACTTTCTTAAAGTAATTTCTATTTCTGTAAGAAGTTTGAATTTAGTATGGGAAGATTTTACAAAGGTTCTGTTCCCCAAAGGCTTTAATTATTGGAAAAAATCAGTTAGACATGATCATTAACGTGTATGCTGAAGATTAAGGAAAAGACGGGCCACTGATAATGTTTATCTGCTTGGGAAGGTTAAATGGGTGCTCTGATACCATAATGCCTTGGAAGTCAGATTCCTTTTCAACACTGAAATCCACATAGCTGTTTCCTGAGAGACTCTGCCAGAGCCTGGGAAATACAGAGGCAGATGCTTGCAGGCAACCATTGGACCGAGCTCAGGGTCCCCAAGGGAGTTAGAGAAAGGACCGAAGGAGCTGGAGGGGATTGCAACCCCAGAGGAGGAGCAACAATATCAACCAGCCAGACCCTCAGAACTCCCAGGAACTAAACCATCAACCAAAGAGTACATATGGAACGACCCATGGCTCCAGCCGCATATGCAGCAGATGTAGCAGATGCCTCTTCAGGCATCAATGGAAGGAGAGCCACTTGGTCCTGTGAAAACTCCATACCCTAGTGTAGGGGAATGCCAGGGCAGTGAGGCGGGAGTGTGTGGGTGGAGGAGCACCCTCATAGAAGCTGTGGGAGGGGGAATGGGATAGGGGGTCTTCAGAGGGAAAGCCAGGAAAGGGGATAACATTTGAAATATAAATTAAGAAAATATCCAAGAAAAGAAAAGAAAAAAAGAAGTAAAACCGCTCAAGATGATGGAACAAAACTGAATAAATTTTAATAAGTTTGTTTTTAATCTGTCACAGCCTATTCTAAAGGCTTTGGAAGTCTTGGGAAAACTTCATTTTATTCTGTTTTCCTTCTTTCCTTCCTTCTTTTGTCCTTCCTTCCTTCCTTCCTTCCTTCCTTCCTTCCTTCCTTCCTTCCATTTTGCCTTCTTATTGTACTTTCTATGCTTAAGTATTCTCTGGGCAGTCAATTTCAAGGAGTCTGTCTGCCTATTAACTACTGCAAAGTATGTGAATTCCCGCTGTTGAGTGACTGCCCACAGAAATAAGGGATCATCTATTGTTGCCATTATCTGGATAAAAGAGACATCTGAATTGGATGAATGAGGCTGCATTCCTCTTAAGAAAGGTAGTCCTGATGAAGCTGTGGCAGCAGGACTTAATATCAGACATGTTCATCACAGTTGCTTTCCCCCCAATTTGTCCACAAGGAAGATGCTGAGTGAGAGATGAGCAAGCCCTGATATGTTTGGAGGCAGGAATCATGGCCTGTTAGGTACAAGCAATGAAACTGAGCCAGCTTAGGGACTCTATTAAGTACACAATGTTTAAGCATACCACATCCCTAGGTAGTAGGTGTGCTGTTGAGGAGGTCGTTACACAATAAAATAATTGGGCTTGGGAAATCAACGGAACTTCCATGGCCTCACATCTCCTTGTTGGGGACCGGGGGAGGAGATACACTCCCCAACATGCACACATACTTTTAGCATAAAAGCTACACTGAATGAAATAGCAGGAAATTTCTCACCAAATAGACAGATTGCCAATATATCTGAATACTAAAAAACAATGGGTATAATTAAATTTTGTATAGCTTAAGAAGGATTCAGGTCACGTCATAGTCTCAAACGATCGCATGCCTTGTTACTCTCTTCGAGTCCGAGTATTTGTTTGGAGCAGTTGAATAGAAATAATTCAGATCTGATTAGTTATGGCAAAGTCTACAGGGACTTGTATGCATGTTGATATGCACAGACTAGGTCCTTAAATAAAACACCATTTCATGTGTTCCACTCCTCTGGAATGAGTTAACATATGCAGTGTGGATTAGTTTGGCTTCTTCCATGAGCCTTTCAGCCTCAAACTTATATGATCCGGACTATAACCAATAGCTCAGTAGCTGCCTGGCCTGATAAGGGGGTTGGGAACTGAACTTCTCTCTTTCTTAGTAGTGTCTTGAGCTCTTAGCTTGTGAGTCGTCTGTGGTACTCTCTCATGAGGTTGTGACTGCTGAGTATGTAGCTCGGTTGGTAGACTTCTTTTGTTTACCATGTAAATTGGGTGCAATAGTGTCTATCTGTGATCCCATCCCTCAGGAGGATTAGAAGTGCAGTGTAACACTCAGTTATAGAGAGGACTTGAGACTAGTTTGTGCTGTATTAGACCCTATCCCAGAAATGAAAGGTTTTCCTTACACTTAGCATGTGTAGTAGTTGTTATAACTGGTATACTGAATCAAGCAAAAAAGAATGCCAAATTTTAAATTAATATTTTCCTGTGTGACATGATTAACTCTATCTTTGTGCCTACACAGACACACTCATACATATTTGTTACACAGGGGTCAAGAAGTATTTTGTTTGCTGCAAACTAGCTACTACCCCTTCTTTGAACATCACTTTTTAAAAAAAATTAGAGCAGAAGAATATATAATTGACAAAATTTTTTACTCAATACACATATACACATCTATTATTCCTTGTAAAGGCACTAAGCTAATGCTAGTTTTTTCATTTTTGTATATTCAAAAGAGTACATACATATGTACACATATACATACATATGTATACATATGCTAACATACAAGTTATTATAATGCCACTATTCACTCATTATTTTCTGCTAATTGATAGAAAATGGTGATACCCCATGCCCACCCCTACCCTGGTCTTGTCCTCTAAGAGAATCATATTGCAATTTGAACAGCTTTCCCAGTTACGTTTTTGGAATTCTAAATGGACTTTCTTAGTTAACTGTTTAGGGGAAACTTGTGCTCAGCTAATAGCAGATGGCTTGCTTGGTTGTTTGGAGAACCGTGGGATGGAGAGACCTTAGTGTATTCCCTCAGCAGCAATGTGAAACACATGAATTGAGGAACACAGCCAGCCTAATACATAGTAATCCGCTTTACATTATCTTTGCTTTGTCTGGGC
>JADRCC010577970.1:0-24297 GCA_019843855.1 Hylomyscus alleni
TGGAAAAGCAAGATTCAGCTTTAAAATTACTTCTCATGATGAAGATACAGGACTTTAAGAAGGACATAAATAGCTCCCTCAAAGAAATACTGGAGAACACAGGTAAACAGCTAGAAGTCATTAAAGAGGAAATGCAAAAATCCCTTAAAGAACTACAAGAAAACGCAATCAAACAAGTGAAGGAAATGAACAAAACCATTCAGGATCTAAAAATGGAAATAGAAAAAATAAAGAAATCACAAAGGGTGACAACTCTGGAGTTAGAAAACCTAGGAAAGAGATCAGGAATTATATATGCAAGTATCATCAACAGAATACAAGAGATAGAAGAGAGAATCTCAGGGGCAAAAGATACCATAGAAAACATTGACACAACAGTCAAAGAAAATGCAATATGCAAAAAAATCCTAACCCAAAACATCCAGTAAATCCAGGACATAATGAGAAGATCAAACCTAAGGATAATAGGTATAGAAGAAAGTGAAAACTCCCAACTTAAAGGGCCAGTAAATATCTTCAACAAAATTATAGAAGAAAACTTCCCTAACCTAAAGAAAGAGATGCTCATAAATGTACAAGAAGTCAACAGAACTCCAAATAGATTGGACCAGAAAAGAAATTCCTCCCATCACATAATAATGTAAACACCAAATGCACCAAACAAAGAAAGAATTTTAAAAGCAATAAGGGGAAAAGGTCAAGTAACATATAAAGGCAGGCCTATCAGAACTACACCAGACTTCTCACCAGAGACTAGGAAAGCTAGAAGTTCCTGGGAAGATGTCATACAGACCCTAAGAGAACACAAATTCCAGCCCAGGCTACTATGCCCAGCAAAACTCTCAATTACCATAGATGGAGAAAACGAAATATTCCATGATAAAACCAAATTTACACAATCTATCCCTATCTCTTAATCTGAAAATTAATATTACCAACATATCCTAATCAGTTGAAATTCAAAAAATGGGGAATTAGAAATTTGCTGGCTGTCATCCAGTGGTCTTTCTAATTTGGTAATTGGATGAATAGGTCCAATATTGTACAATCTATATACACTTTCTGCTTGTTTGTACCTGCAGTGTCTTGCTGTGTACCACATAATGGTCTTGAAATCAGGATTCTCCTATCTCAACCTCTCTATTAGTAGGATTGTTTATTTGGTTTTTTTAACACTAAACTATGGTTTTCAGAACAGCGTACATATTTCAAAAATATTTGTACAGCCAAAAGAAACATAGACAATTAACTTGGGTGTTGTAAGAGAACAACAAAGAATGAGATTGAATGCTTTGCCTGATGTTTGTAACTATGGTATCAAATTTGAAGAAGATGATTTTATAAGTTACTCTTTCTCTGAGATGAATGCTTTTCCAAATCATCACAGCCAATGAACCAGATTCTTACCCTCTCATAATGTCTGTGCCACCCTCCAAGCAGAACCATTGTTTATTGAAACAGTTGGTGAATGACTTCCTAGATAAACCATTGTAATATACACACCATTTCTTAAATGAATGTAACCTGTTCTCTGTGGCCTGGGAATGAAGACAATCACTCAAGTCAAATAGCTTTCACCATAGCAGGAAATATGTATCCAAAAATTGTGCATACAATTCATTCCTTGGCGCAGCAAACCTGTCAACTCTTAGCTTAACTACTATGAAAGTAAAATCCTTTGGTGATGTGAGGGTCATTGAAGTGCAGCCTTATTACAATGAACTCCAATGTCTAAAAATTGTTCTTATTTTGGGCTTGTACCACAGTAAGAACAATTTTTAGACATTGGAGTTCATTGTAATAAGGCTGCACTTCAATGTCTAAAAATTGTTCTTATTTTGGGCTTGTACCACAGTAAGAGCCAAGATTTTAAGCTCTACTAAAAACAAAATAAAGAAACAAAAAGACTTTATCTATTTATGTTCATTTTAAAATAAAAAACTAGTAGTGATGTATTATTTTAAAACATACAGTTAATATGTTTGGAATTATTTAAAATTTATATTGAGAAAAACATATGTATTTTCAGTATTGCTGTAGACAAACATCTACATAAGTCTGTTCAGTTGATTGTTGCTTTATATCAAATGACTTTTATAACACTCATTTTTATTGTTACAATAGTTTATAAATTTTCTTTTTTTCCCCACATCTAAGAGGTTTTATTGAGAGGGAGAGAGGGGGCAGTAGCAGAAAGAGAGGAGGGAGAGAGAGAGAGCTAGTTTATAAATTTTAAGGAATATGACAAAATAAAAAATAAGGTATTGCAGGTATTGAAAGGAGTCTCTGGAAGGAGATTGGGTACAAAAGGGAAAGAAGAATATGATGTAACTCTATTTACTGAAAATATGATTTTAAATTTTAACAACTTCAGATAAACTGAAATTATGTATCTTTTCTCATCATAATGCAATAAAACTTAAATCAATAAAAAAGAAAGGAAAAAATAAAAAGAATATGATAAAAATAGACATTAATATTAAGAGATTTATTCATGTCCTCTTTAAAGGTCTCTATCATCTTTATAAGACTGAATTTAAGATCTACTTGTGCTTCCGTTTCATTAGGATATTGTTGTAGCAGGATAGCTGATCTCTGGTGGTGCCATATTGCCCTGGGATTTATTGATTGTGGTTGTATGCTCTCCTTTAGGCATCTGGTTTTCCCTGATATTGACTGGATGACCTTCATGGCTGAAAGTTTTCTTGGGAAGGTTGGGTGTGCATGGGCCATACAATGGAAGTCAGGTACCCTACTCTGTTGGCTGTGCCTCAGTCAGAGCCCACTCTTTCTGCAGGCTGTGTTGAGGGCAGAACCTACTCTCCAGGCTGTGTCCCAATCAGACCAAGTTGAGGTGACAGGTGAGTGTAACTATAGACAATGGGACTCAGGGGACCATGTGTGCCACTCACTTCTACAGGATGGCCAAGCAGACTAGCTGGGGTGATTTGACTAGGATGTGTGGTCTTTAGGATTGTTTTGGGGGCCTGTGAAGTTTTCTTTAGGGTGAGTGGAGCAGTATGCTCTTGGGATCTCCCTAGGCAAGGTCGGAGCTAGACAGTGGGGCCCACTCATTTCTGCAGGCTTTCCCATATTTATGTTATTTAAGTGTCATTCATTTAGAAAAGTACTAATGTAATTGGAACTGGAATGTAACATTCAATATTATATTGAGAACATTGATAGTTTTGTGATTTCAAAGTATAATGTGAAAACTTTAAAGTGCTGTATTTTTCAGGAGAGTAAACTAAGATAAAGTTCCATTAATTAATTAATGGGTTGAACTATTGACTGAAAGAAATGTTAATATCCATGAACTACAGATCAGTATTTCTAAGCACAGATCTTGTTTAGAAGCTTTAAATCCAAATTTAAATGTATGCATTATCCATGTGTTAACGTATTTGCTCAGTGGTTGATTATTTATACTCAGCTGGCCTTATAAAAGAATTCAGCTATAGATCATACATATTTAATCTTTCTCACCCTTCTTACCTGGTAGAGAGGAAATAACTTCCTTATAATCATTATGCTGAATTGTCTCATTGAGCTACTTCATTTAGTTATGATAAAATTTTAATTTTTATTTATTTATTTCAATTATTTATTCATTCCTTTATTTATTTGTGTGTATGTGTGTGTGTTAGTATGTTCATATGTGTACATGTAGTGTGGAGGCCAGGAGAAGGTGTTGGGTCTTTTCGGGTGGTGATTGTGTTTAGACACATATGGGTGCTTGGAAACAAAAATCAGATCCTCTGGAAGAGGAGGGTTTTAGTTACACTTTCTAATGCTGCAATGAAACATCATGACCAAAAAGCAGCTTGTGGAGGAAAGGGTTTATTCTGCTTCCACACTGCTATCAGAATAGGAACTGACAGGGCAGGATTGTGGAGGCAGGAGCTGATGCAAAGGCCATAGTGAGGTGTTACTTACTGGCTTGCTTTCCCTGGCTTCCTCAGCCTGCTATCTTATAGATCCTGCTTTCTTATAGGACCACTAGCTAAGGGATGGTACCTCTCCAAATAATAGAGTCCTTGCCCATTGACCACTTATTGAGAAAAAACCTTACAGCTGGATCCCATGGAGGTATTTCCTCAATGATGGCTCTTTCCTCTCTAATAACTCTAGCTTGTGTGAAGTTGACACAATTTTAGGAGCAAACACTCTTAACCACCAAGACATTCTCCAGCCCCGCTCTACATATCTTTATAAGAGACCATTCATGTGTGTAAAAAAGGAAACTGAGGCCAAGAGGAATTAAACTCAAGGCTACACACTTTTATGTAGTGATTCTAAGTTTGACTTCAAACACTCTGTAGTCACAATCTGTGCCTTTTGCCTATATACTAAAGAGGAGACTGTCCTGTCTGATGATTTATACACAAATTTTAAAACCTGTTTCATTGGTTTCAAATTCTGCGTGGTCACTAGGTAGTTGGGAGACATCTGTGCCTTGGTTTCTTCAGTAAAGTAGAGAGAAAGATTTTAATAGTATGTCTCATTTGGATGTTGTTAGAAAGAGTTGTGTCAACATTAGTGTCTGCTAATAAGCATTATAGAGAAGTTGACTATTTATTCAACACATTTATTATGATTATCCAGAATCTAAACTGTCTGCCTTGAAAGAAACAATTGAGAAATCACAGAAAATATAAGTCAGATATTTAAAAAAATTAATACTTCCTACCTTGCTTTCTGCGAATACCAAATAACTTATCGCTTTTCCAATGTTTCTATGTGGCTGGTCAAATATCACTAAAAAAGCAATATATTCCTTAATAAGTTTTCCTATAACCACATGAACCCTACTGTTTAAGTTGCTCTCCAGTAGACCTTTATATTATCTCATTGATTACATCAACCTCAAAGTTATTATTGTATTTGTAGCTCTACTGAAGATTCTGAAAGGAATCCTTTAGATTGAAGACACAACATCCAAGAGGATATAGAAAAGGAAAACTAATGCCAGAACAGTTGTTATACAAATGAGGAATAATAAAGCACAAACCATGCAAAACAAACTAAATGACAGAAATTAATACAAATCTTTAAATAGTAACTTGTATTAGTTTTTTGTTATTGTAATGATAGAGGAATACAATACAAATGAGGAATAATAAAGCACAAACCATGCAAAATAAACTAAATGACAGAAATTAATACAAATCTTTAAATAGTAACTTGTATTAGTTTTTTTTGTTATTGTAATGATAGAGGCTTGAAAAATTAAAAAACCGGAATTGACTTTTTCCCCTCCAAGAAATGCATCACACCATTAAAGAAAGATACTATTTTGGGCAAAAGAATGGAAAAAGATATTTCAGTCCCAAAGTAGGAAAGAAGCAGGTGTGAATATAATGTTTGATAAAGAAGAGTTAAAATCAAGAAAAGTAAAGAAAGTCATTCTATATAGATTATAGGAATAATCTTTTAAGAGGACATTATAATTCCAAGCCTGTAAAAAACAAACATAAAAACATTTAATTTCATGAAGGAAAGAGAACAAGATTAAAAGCCACAGATCACCCCAAGACCAACTAGAAATGATAGTAATACTCCACTCTTCACCAAATGGCAGGTCAACCTGACAATAAATAAATAAATAAACACTTAAATCAAGTGACACTATTGATCAAATGGAAAAACAGTCTTTTCTAGGACATTCCATCTAAGTTGCAGACAACACATTTTTTTCAGCAGTCTAGGGAAGTTTTTCTAAAATAAATCACATATGGCATACAACAAATTTTAGGAAATATGGGAACACTGATTGTTTTTATCCTATATGACCACCATGGTATAAAACTAGAAAGGAGCCCAGTCCTAGGGATACATCTACAAGACACTCAGCTTCTTAGGCTCAGGGAATATTGTAGAAAGGAGATCAAGGAACTTGCTGTGAGATTATTTCTCTAAGTAATGTAACAGACATTCTGAGAAAGTAATCAGACAAATAGTATTATTCCCAATAACCTAGAAAAAAATGGGATACACCTAACTAAGGTAGAAGACTTGTACAGTGAAAACTTCAATACTCTAAAGAAAGTAACCATGGATGGCACTAGAAGATGGAAATTACTTCAAGCTCATGGATTAGTATTGTGAATACAACTCTAAAGCCAAAATCAATCTACAGAGTCAGTGTAATTATCACAATTTCAAATCCATTTAAAAAAACACAGACCCGCAGTAACAAAATCAAGATTGTACTGGCAAAAATACCAAGCATATAGATCAATATAATATAACCCCTATATATCAACCTACATAGCTACAGACACCATATTATATTATTATGTATATGTCATATACATAATAATATATGTATTTTTGTTTGTTTTTTTGTGAGGGAGTTTCCTGGATAGCCCTGGCTGTCCTGGAACTCACTCTGTAGACCAGACTGGCCTCGAACTCAGAAATCTGCCTGCCTCTGCTTTCCAGGTGCTGGTGTCTGCGCAGCTAGACACCATATTTTTGACAATGAAGCTGAAAATACATATGGAGAAAAAACAGCCTCTTTAACAAATGGTGTTTGAAAACTGGATATCAACACTCAGAAAAAGATGAAATTAGATCTATATCTCCTACCCTGCACAACAATCAGTTTCAGAAGAATAATGCTCTTAGAATGAGGCTCAAAACTCCAAAGCTATTAGAGAAAAGGTAATAGGAAATCACCTCAAGATCTTACCACAAATACAGATACTCTGAATAGTGCTCCAGTCACTGGGGAAATGTGGCTGAAAATCAGCATGTGTTATCTCATGAAATCAAAATTTTCTATACAGCAAAAGGAGAGATTTAATGCAGTGAAGGCATAGCCTGCAGAAAAATCTTATCTAGCTGAATATCTGATAGATGCTTAATGTCTAGATATACAGAGTGCTCAAAAATTAACAAATCAAATGACCCAATGAATAAGTGAGCTAATAAAATGAACATAAAATTCCTACTAGATGAAAATCAAGTTGCAACTCTATAAATGCAAAAGTGTTTGACTTTACTAGTCATCAAAGAAATGAAAATCAAAATTATGACAAAACTTCATTTACCCCATTCAGATTGATACCATTAATAAAATAAGTAAAAATAAATTGTGCTGATGAGGGGACAAAAAGTCTTATAACTGCTGGTGATATGAACTCATTGTCCACCAGTGGAGTCAGTATGAAGATTTCTCTAAAGATTACAAGTAGCTCTTCCATATGACTCAGCTATACCATGTCTGGCTTATTTACTCAAAGGACTTCAAGTGAAAATATCAGAGACACTTATGCATCCATATTTATTGCAGCAATATGCAGAATAGGTACATTATAGAAATAGCCTAGGTGTCCAAAATTGGAAGAACATGTAAATAATGTGTCATGTATGCATACATGTACAATGAATATTTTTCTTCCTCAAGAAGGAACAAAGAAAGTTTTATGGTTTTCAACAGAATAGAAGCAAATATTAGTCATCGTAAACATATTATGCCAAGCTGGGCATAGTGGCAAACACCTTTAATCCCAAAATTCGGAAGGCAGAGGAGTTGGATCTTTATGAGTACAAGGCCTGCCTGGTCTACATAATGAGTTCCAGGAGAGCTGGTCTGCATAGTGCTAGGACAACCAGAACTTCATAATGTGACCCAGCTTCAAAAATAAGTTATATTGGTCCCAGAAAAACAAATATATTTTCTTTCCTTTGCAGTTCTTAGATTTACAGAGATTCAATCATTTGTGTACAAGTAAAATGAACGGGGAGCAAAAGGTGTGAGGAAAGAGCTGTGGAAAAAGGAGGGATAGCAGATTGCAAGGAGAATGCCCCCGTCTTAATAAATACACTTTTATGAAAACTTAAGGTATAAATGTAGGCAAATGTTGCAAACTAGGAAGTCTAGATAGTGGATAATATGCTTGACTAATTTGAGCTAGAACTCTTTAGAATTACCTTCCAAAGTGGTTCATGTGTCTTAAACACTACAAAAACATTTCCCGGTTTATTTACATAGATTATCATTTAATAAAATGAAAAAAATCTAGTTATAGAAATAATCATACTATTGTTTTAAGAAGAACTTGGTAAGGAAGAGAGCTTATTATCAATATCCTGAAGGAAGATAGATTTATCCTTCTCTATTGAATTTTTTATTTATTCACTTCTCAGAAAAAGAATGCACACCATGGCACATTCACTTTTGACAGCTGATTCTTAATCATAGGACACATGTTAGATATTTCTGTTTCTATGTGAGTAAAGGGATTTGGTTTTTTTTTCTTATCAGGGAGTATTTTGGATTGAAATTAGAGTCCTTAAGTGCTTATCAGTCCAATATTTTTTGTTATATTTATAAATATAATACGTCATTTCTCATTGAAGTTTCTTTCATGTTTTTAAATTTAATATTAATACCACAACCCAAGCCAACTATCTAGGCCAATTCTCGTCTAAGTACATGATGTTGTTTCATTTAACCTGTAGAGGTCACTATTAGCAGACATATGAAAACCTCCTGAAATAATGTCAGTGTAACTAAATTTCAAATTCTGCCCATCCCAAATCACTAGAATGATCACATTATTCAATACTAGGACATTATACAAATGTTATACAATTTGAAGTTTATATTTGGTTCAGAAAATGAAATGATGAAGCAGGTACTACTGCTTGAGTGGCTTAGCTAAGTAGTTTGGTCTCCTTAACTTCCTGTCTACAGTTTTTAGACCCACTGACAAAAGAGATGCCACTAATTTGATGTCTAGTGAGTTTTTACTTAATTATCTTGTCTAATATGTAAGAAACTATGGGCTGGAACAAGGGAAACCAGACTTATTTACATACTTCATACTGCAGAAGAACAATACCGGAGAAAGTATAAATTTGACTTATTAGGGAAAATAGGAAGTAATTCTTGTAAAAAAAGGAATTTAAAGTAAAATTTTTAAAACGTTTATTTTGCTAGGTGGCGTTCAGGTGGGCACAGACAGGGAAAAGGATCAGGGTTGTTCAATGGAGAATGGGAGCGACCACAAATGCCAGTAAAACTCTCTCAAAATGAAGGGAATCTGTCATTTTTTGTAAATTCTCTTCTGCTTACATAAACACAGCCGTAATCAATTAAAGGCCGAGTTGTGAAGGAGCCATTGTCTGTAGTTGATTCAAACATCGTTGAGTTGTCTTTTAGACTACCCGTGCGGAAACTCTGGTAAGGTGATGAGACACTTCAAAGCACCTAACTTTTCAATGTGGATTTTGTTCTTGACAGCTCACTCTGTCATGATTCATTTAAAGAAACTGGAATGCAACCTATGCACTAGAAGGCTTGGGAACATTGCAAGTGTCGATCCCTTGTGGACTGTATGTGGCAATTCCTTATTTATGAAAAGAGAATCAATATTGACTACGTCTGCTAAGAAAATAAACAGTATTTGTTATGTGTCCCTTGGAAGAAAGTGAGAGTGCTTTCTCCAACACTAGAGGAATTATTCATTAGTTTTTGTTGTGATTGCTGATTTTATTTTTGTTTTCAGCCTCTTTCCTACACTCCTAATTTGAGTGAGACAGAGTTGCTGACACCAAAGAAATTGGCCATGTTCAATTATGGCTGTTAGATTTGGGAGAGTAGTGGAAACTTATGATCAAGGTACTTGTGAAAATATTTTTGGATAAAAATTTGGCATAATTTTTTTTAAAAATTAGCAAGGTAAAATTGAATTAACATTAAACATTTAATGCTACTGGTGTGTATTGACTACAGGCGATAGAAACATTTTCTCTCAAAGGTAAACAATGAAGGCTTCTTAGTAGTAAAAATAAATTCTTAGGCTTTTCTAGGTAGGAACGTCCAAATTTCTTCTCTGGCTGCCTAAATAATAATCTGGAGTGTGCCTGGAGGAAGCCCCTCTTCAACCATACTTAAATGAGGATTTATGCCAAATATGAATGTGTTTGGAGTGGAAACAAAAGAATAAAGTGATCATTAAGAATATTTTTTTTCTCCTAAGACTCTTGCTTTCTAGATCAAATGAAGAAAACAATTTTCTTTGAGTGTTTGATTTAATGAAATTTCTATGTCATGTCTCTGTTCTTCAAGCACAGAAGGCTCTCTCTTTTCTTTGAGTGACTCATCTGGGGAGGTTAGAAGGCAGAGCCTTACTGCTCAGAGGAGCTACTGTAGAATGACTCAGGACACCTTCACTAAATCCATTCATTACCTTGGCCCTGGTGGGAGTTGCAAGCAAAGCCTGCCAATTAGATGTTGGTAATGTGGAGTCCGCTTTAGGGAATTGAGTACAGCTGCCAGAATTCATTCCTGAACTTTAGCAGCCACAAAAGAGTATTTTTTCTATCCTCTGAAACTGGTTCAAAACCAGGTCCCAAAAGGACAGGCTTCCTTTTGTGCACCACCTACCCCAAGTCCCGTTGCTAACAATGGCGCAACGTTAGGTTTTCCCGAAATCACAGGAAACATCTGAAGAAGGAAAAGAGAAGAGAAAACGAGACATCTATTGAACTTACTAGCTTCTGTTTTGATTTTTTTTTTTCTTCTGAGTTTTGAACATTCCTTTTGGAAAATAATTACATGGTGTGACAGTTTAGTAGAAACTAACAGAAATGAGAGATTAATCTGTGGGCTGTCTGAGGCATCTTACCCAGAATCTTCTTTAGATGTTAATAGGAATTAATGTCAATTTATAGGCAAGACTACTTACAGTCAAAACAAAAGCAAAATGAAACAAAACAAAATTCTGGAAATCTCCTGTCCGAAGCTGTGTTACCTTTGGTTTATTTGGACTTTTTGTGGGTTCTCATGCATAATCATATAGTTGCTTTGTATTCAAATTCATTGGTGTCGTAGGTGTGTATTGATATTACGTTTATGTTTTATTCAGCTTGAATGCTTAGGTGATGCTTTGAAATGTTAAGAGGCAATGTGTTCATTAAGGATTCATAAATATATTATTACCAAAGTGATAAACTTTGGGAAGTTCTCAAATCATCTAGAAAATGTCGGAGAATCTTAGCAGCATAGACTTAGATGGGGAAACTACTTGGCACTCCCTGTAAACTCTAATGAGAATGTGTGCTACCCCTCATTTTAATCAATGTACTCTTTTTCCTGATTTCACGTAAGAATTGCTTTTTTAATATCTCCCAGACAATGCCCCTCAGCTGCAGTGTTGAATGAATACACTTAGTTTATCTTTATTTTGTGTTCTTGTATAAATATATTTTATTGGGAACCTACTTCAAATTCTTGCTAAACTTATGAGCTTATTCACAGGAGTGCACTCAAGAGTTGTGAACGTAGGAGTAGAAGCTGGAACAGAGAAACCAATGTCTCCTTTGCTTGGCTGGAGCTCACCATTAAGGGAAAGAGGTCTCCTCTACTGGCTCACTGCTGGTTCACATGTTGTGTTTCATATCTACCTCTTCTGCTTTGCCATGTATATGTCTATGCACTTGTTCACGTTTCTGTGACTTAATTCTTAGTCAGAATGCTTTGGAGTTGAAAATAAGTGAACACGGTCGCGACAATAACTGTTCAGAACTTGAATGAATCGCCACAGTTTTCACCAAGTAACTGGCTGGCCTTCTCAGCCAGTCTCCAAATTCCTGTTGAAATGAAGACTTTCTTTCCTGGACTGGGCCTGGCATTCCTAGGAAACAATGGTTCTTTTCAACTAGGCTCTGAAATTTCACAGGTGAAGGGAGAGGGGCAGTCATTTGATCCCACCCACAAGTAGTCTGTTCCTATTTTAAAGAGTGAAGACAGAGCCGATCATGGAAACACAGGCAAAGCTGGCTAGTGGCTGAGAGCTGCAATCTAGACGCACTGTTCTACAGATCCCCGTGCAATATGGATCATTTTCAACGTTCTGTCTTCAACTCACATTACAATTCCTTTTCTGGATTTTCCAAGAATAGACTATAGGCCTACTGAAATTGCATTTAGCTTTACATCATGTCTTATGGAAGAGAAGTATTTATATTTTTTCTCAGGATTTGGCAGTAGATTATAAAAGCTAGCATTTACAGATGTATCTGTTTGTGAAACTACATTTTAGAAAAGATGAAAGGTAATATTTTATATATGTTTAAACCTGTGTATGATTTCATATATGATCTAAAATGACAATTCCAGCTAGCATCCTTTTCAAAACATTTAAGACTACTTATATTATAATTAAAGCTTCGAAAGTATTTAGGTAATGTTAGTACATATTTATGAACAATATGCAATTGGGAGAATTTGTGCATGTTGATTATCATATGTACATATATAAAGGATACCAGATACATTTAAAGATTTTTATGGAAAATTTTGTGAATAAATTCCTTGATGATAAGTTTTATTTGATCAAATCTCTCCATAATTGAGTGAAGTAAACTGACATTTGGCATTGATTCACATATGTGAACAATGAAATTTCAGATTGTGCTTTTGTTGATCAAGTATGTTAAAAAATAAGTTCCCTGTTTCAAAGAAAGAGACTATCATTCCAAATAATATATTTGAATAAGGAGAATTTTACTCTCGATCAAGAGTCTGTGCTTAGAATAAGGAAACATACGTAGCAAGAAAGCACTTGATTTTTATTCTAACTCAAGTGGTTACTGTGTCTTTCCTACATTGCCTGGGATCAGAACTTGCAATATACTATCCAGATGGATAGTCTCAAAAGAATTGGTTCAGGCCAGGCGGTGGTGACACATGCCTTTAATCCCAGAACTTGGGAGGCAGAGGCAGGTGGATTTCTGAGTTCGAGGCCAGCCTGGTCTACAAAGTGAGTTCCAGGACAGCCAGGGCTACACAGAGAAACCCTGTCTTAAAAAACCAAAAAAAAAAAAAGAATTGGTTCAAATTCCTAGGATAGAGCAGTGGGTCTTTGAGTAAATAAAGGTGTTACTGGGTTGGTGGGCGGGGGACTAAAATATATACCTGTTTTACAATATTGAGGAAATAAAAATATTTTTATTCCTTGTCTCAAACACGTTTTATAGTATTTCATAGAAAATTTTCATAGTTGATATTTCTTACAAGTAAATGAAGCTACTTCAGTGAATACTTTCCTCAAGGTTTCTTGAAGAAGATTCTTGTTAAGATAAAGAAATCTCAAGATTTCTCTCTGCCTCTTCTTTCCTTCCTCCCTCCCTCCCTCCTTTTCTTTCCTTCCTTATTCCCTCCTTCACTTCCTTCCTTCCTTCTTTCCTTCCTCTTTCCTTTCTTCCTTCCTTTCTCCCTCCCCTCCTTTCTTTTTTGCAATTTCTATTATATATATATGTATGTGTGTTCATTCTATTTGAACTGAATTTGTCAATATACAATTTTTGTATGCATGTCTGGAATTTCTTTTTACTGAAAATAGAATTTTTCTCCCTCATATTTTCATTACGTTTTCCCTCTCTCTAGGCCTCCAGTAGCTCTCTAACTCACTTGCCATCTATATCCATACCCATACCCTTTCTGTCTCTCACTAGTAAACAAATAGGCTTGTAAGGATAAAAATATAATATAATATAATATAATATAATATATGAGATAAAGCAAAAATTAACACATCAAAACAGGACAAAACAAACAAATAAACAACAACAACAAGAAGAAACTAATGAGGAAACAAGCCCAAGAAAAGGCACAAAAAACATTCGTAAACACAGAGACCCACTTGACTGCACTAGTGGGTCTCTTTTTTACCCTACATAGCAGGGTAAAAGAAAAAGCTCTGATACTACATCATGAGATAAAGAATCTCCAAAGAAGCTACTGAGTTCTTTCTTGTTGGTCTTCTACTACTGGGCATGTGGCCTACCCAGAAGAGTAGCTTGTTTCCTCGGTGATACTTCCTTGGAGAAAACTACATTTTCACATGCAAGTGGTTATTAGTTGGAGATAGCTTCTGAGCTGAGAATGGAGGATGGGAGTCCACTTCTTTTAGCTCTATGGCCCAATATGGTGTAGAACCATGCAGGCCCTCAGCATGCATTCAAATCCCTCCCATCCTGTAGATTTAGAAGGCTTTGTTTCCTTGGTGTTTTCCATCCTCTATGGCTCTCACGTGGTTTCTAACTCATCTTCTGCAAGGTTCCCTGAGTTTGGAGGGGAAGGGATCTGATGGAGACCTCTCTTTCAGTTCTTGTGTTGCAAGGTCTCTTACTCTCTGAATATTGTCTGGGTGTAGGGCCCCTGGGTTTGTTCTCATCTGCACAGGAGGAAGCTTCTCTGATGACGGCTAAGCATCAACATGATCTATGAGTATAGTAAAGTGTCATTAGGAAGCATTTTATTGCCCTGTTCCTTTAGGAGCGCAGATCATTTGGTTTTCTCTTAGATCCTTGGATTATCAAGTCCTTCTTATTTTGGTTACCTGAGCAGTGTGTGGTATGGCTTCTTTCTCATGAAGTGGACCGTAAGTCAAATCAGACCAATTGGTTGATTTTTTTTTTTTTTTTGGCACGATTGCCCTAGAATATCTTGCAGGTAGGACACCTTTGTAATCAGAGGTTTTGTAGCTAATGTTAATGTTTATGTTTCTCCTTTGGTAATGTGCAGAGTAACTTCCTGTACTAAAAATTCTAGCACATAGGTGTGAAGATTCTATGTAATCACCAACTCAACATCTAGATGTTCAAGGAGCTGATTAGGGATTGTCTTGAGCACTGGGAACTTTATGTTAGTTGGTGGAGAGCAACCTATAGTCTTGGCAAAATCCTTGCTTGTTTTGGGTATTTCCTTTGAATCTCTTAGGCAAGCAACTCAATTAAATGTAGTCAATTCCCAGTACTAGAAGCTTCATTTGGTAACTGGAGATGTCCAGTTGTGGCTTTGGATCACTCATTATTTGAGGACTTTATTTATAAAGCCTTTATTTATGTATATATCTTAGGAAGCTTCTACTGTATTAGTTTTCCCTCAAACGGCCCTGATTTTAGCTGTCTCTCCCTTTATTCCCTCCCTGTCTCTCTATTTCCTTTCCCTCCCTCCTTGACCCTCTAATTTCAATTGCCCATCTTCATCCTTTCTTAATTATCTCTTCTATTTTCCCTTCCTAAGGAGATCTATGCCTCCTCTCCAGCCCTTTATTCGATAACTAACCTCTGTGGTTTTATGGATTGACTTTCCCTAACAATGAATTAGCAGCTAATATCCATGTATAAGCAAAAACAAGACATATTTGTCTGGGTATAGAATACCTCATTCAGGGTGAGTTCTTCAAGTTCTATGCATTTACCCATGGATTTCATGAGTTCATTCTTTTAAACTATTTAGTAATATTCTATTGTTTAGTGTACAACATTTTCTTTATCTATTCATCTGTTGAGAGACTTCTAGGTTGTTTTCTGTTTCTGGATATTATGAATACAGCAAATAAACTTGTTTCAGCAAATATCTCTTTGGTAGGATGAAGCATCTTTTGGGTGTACGCCCAAGAGTGATAGAGCTGGATCTTGAAGTAAATCAGTACCAACTTCCTAAGGAATCACTCAATGATTTCCATAGATGGACTGGTTTCTCCTCTTCCTGGAAAACGAGCCATGTTCAATAGTATAAAGGCCACCAGATAAGGAAGTTTATCACTCTTTTTCCCTTACTCTTTTTCCTCTCACTGTCTTAACTCAGTTGTACAACATCCTTCATCATATGTCAAGATGAGAAAGCAGGAAATAATGTGAAATGCCTTCAACATTGAAAGAAACAATTTAAAGAAAATTTATTCAGTGGATAAGTATCATGTATATGAAGTGTTAAAATAATAGTGCCCACTCCCTTAATAGAACCAATGAGAAAACTAAGGTAACTTTTTTGAATTATTTATTTATTTTATGTATGTGAGTACACTGTCACTCTTTTCAGACTTACCAGAGGAAGACATCGAATCCTATTGCAGATGGTTGTGATCCATGTAGTGGTTACTGGGAATTGAACTCAGGATCATTGGAAGAGCAGTCAGCACTCCTAACTGCTGAGCCATCTCTCCAGCCAAGGTGACTTTTTTTTTAAATATTTAGATTCATATATGTTTTAGGATATTTTGGAAACATACATATGCATCCTGTACCACAAAGATTTTTTTAACAAATTGATATATTTTATTTGTGACCATAATATTTCTCACTTAGATATTTATGTTTTGTGATAACAGTTAAATTAGCACATCTTTCTCATTTTTGAAACATAAGACTGAGAACAATATAAGTGACCAAAGAGAATATATAGTATTAATTATTTTTAATTTGTGACTAAGAATTATACACATGCTCATCTGTACATGCAAACTACCCAATATATGTTAGTGTGTTTATGTGTATGATTTGCTGTATATGGAAATGTATGTACATGAGAATCGTGGTTATGTTTCCTAATAACTATATGAAATTTATGACATGTTTTTTACAAGTGAAGGAATTGAGAAAAAGAAAGTTTAAATAAATTGATCATTGTTGTTCTACTGGAAAGTGGCTGATACCACTGCTGGAGTTGCCTTAAATCTATGCAGAGTACTCCCTTAAGGAGACAACACAACTGGAAAATGTGTAGGATAAAGATAGGAGTCATATCAATCACCTAGTAGGGATGTATTTGTACTTACCAAAGGATCTGTTGGAGATCTCAGAAAAATCTATACAGTACCCCATGAATCTAGTGGCATGGATATCTACTATGACCTCTAAACGTAACTTTTATTTGCCAGAAGTAATTGTTGTCTTGGAGGCTAACTGCTGAATAAGATTACATTTTCTATATCTTTCTGAATTCTGGCTGGCTGGTTCAACTCAGATGTTCTGGCTCAAACTCCTCTCCAAGCTGAATGATTCAATTTGACCTCTCTTGGCTCCTCACTATATTGGCCTCAAACTAACACTGGCAGTTTGTTCTGATCTACTGATTCCTTCTTACTCTCTGGCTTCAACTGTATCTGCTGACCTGCCCTGAACTACATGAACTCATGAATGAACTCAACTCCACTGTATGGTACTCATTGCACTGACTCCCAACTGACTAACTTGACTTGAGTGTACTGAACTCAACTGACCGAACACAACTTACTGACTCTCCCTGAACTGTTCTTAAAAGCTTTTCTATCCTGTGCTGTTCTCAAGAGAGTTGGGTGTATATCATATGTCTGACTCATTCTGTGTAATCTTTCTCTGATCCATCACTTTGTCTGACCCTCAATTAGATGTCACTTTCAAACATGGCTGCTTCCTTCTATAAACTAACCTTACCTATATTCTTTGGGATTAAAAATATATAAATAAGGTGTCTCTGTATTCCAGACAGATCACACGGACCTAGGAGTTCTTTGGATGTCATCTCTAGCCAGAGCAGCCATGTTACTGTGTTAAAATTCCTCTAGAATGGCCAATGATAACATATACTAACATGTGGTTTTACACATCACATAGTATCTTTTTTGATACTTGCTTTTCCCAGAGGAATCTGAT
This sequence comes from Hylomyscus alleni, assembly GCA_019843855.1. NCBI lineage: Eukaryota > Metazoa > Chordata > Mammalia > Rodentia > Muridae > Hylomyscus > Hylomyscus alleni. The sequence continues at coordinate 17,437 of JADRCC010577970.1, forward strand.
ACTGTAGATCTATTTCCACTTATCTCTGTGTGTCATTAGTTTTGTGCTTCTTTCAATTCTTCAAACACATCATCTCTGTCTCTGTGATATTTCCTTAGCTGTAAAATTTATAGCCTTCCACATGATGGTTAGACATACCCATACACCCACACTCACACACATACACACAAACACACACCCACACCCATACACCACACACATACACACACACATACATACACACACATACACACGCACTACACCTACACACATATACACACACCTATATATACAGGTACACAAGCACATACACTCATATTCATATATACATACACAGGTTCACACACATGCATACACATATACATATACACTCACACACACACATGGGGTGGGGCAGGAGGAAGGGAGGAAAGGCGCTGTGGGCAGAAAGGCAAGCAGGCAGGCAGACAGGCACATTTATTTGAAAGGGATGGCCCATGTCAAAAAGATCCACATAGAACTTCTGTGTCCCTGAAACCATGTAGAGTGAGGTTGGAATTTGATATTTACAAATATGTTTGTAAAGTAGGTCAGTGTGGAAAATAGAATATCTTCGTGCTTGTTAAGATTGGAATTGGTTATTTTGGGTACATTTCATTTCTTCCTAGAAGAACATAGTTGAAATCTCCAGTTTTTCTAGTACATAGTTTTAGGTTCTGTCTTACAGCCACCATTCCTAATTAGAAGCTATGTAAAGAGAAAATAAAGCCCAGAGTCTACCAGGCCTTTCATTTGTACATGTGGGACTGGTTCATGTCTTTTTTTTTTTTTTTTTGGAACTCAGCTTTACCCAACTGGTGTTTTACTTGGCTTGGTATCATTTTTATTTAAATAAATGCAGAAACTTAAGAAACATAAAATAGAAGGCTCTCTGTACTAAGCACAGTTCAGGGGAAAAGGCTTAAATCTTTAGCCATATCTAGTCTGACTATTAGCTAGAAGTTAAATAGATCTTTTATAGTCCAGTCAGGGAAACAAGACTGAAAATTATTCTCCTGGGCTCTATATACTATCCAGTTTTAAACATTTAAAAATATTGAAGTTGGAATATTTTACAGCTATCTTTAATATATGTTATCTCTTTTAATCCATCAACTAGAAAATATACTCTTAAAGTGAACAGTTTTATGATGATATTAAGGGAATTAAAACATAAAACTATGGGATGTAAAGGGGAGCTATATACCTAATTTAGTTCCTTAGTTCTGAAAATTGTAGAAAAGAATGTGAACTTTATAGATGCTATGTTCTGTTTGGCATAGTAAGTCAACATAGTAGATAGCACCAATACTTGAGCAGTAAAATTTTATGCATATATTCAACAGAATTTATTTTAAGTATATCATTGATTGTTTATTTTCCTTCAAAATATTATAACTGGTCCCTATTTTCTTTCATTTCATGATATTAGAAGAGTTAGAGAGGTTTTAAATGTTTGCATATAACCTTCTTTCAATACTGCTTTTCAATACTGCTGTATTCAAATTGAATACATTTGTTAATAATTTTTTTGTTTTAGAAAAGGTTTGGAAATGTAGAATTCTTGGAATGACAGTAGATAACACGTTTGCATAATACAAAACCAGAGACTTGTGTTACTATTGCCCAGGTTCTCATCTTATGATGATACTTTTATCAATGTTAATTAACCAATTTTAATACACCACTATTAACTGTCATATTTCATTCATATTCCTTCAGGCTTTCCCTAATATCTGCTTTGTGTTCCCGAGTTCCTTTCAGAATACCACATTGCATTTAATGTTCATGTCTCCTTTGCACACCAGTGGCAATTTCTCAGACTTTCACTATTTTGATGACCTTGACAGCAAGCTTGTGGTATTGATCAAATGTTTTTAGAATGTCCCTCAAGTTACAATTATTATATGTCTTTTTCATGTTTTTTTCTGGGGGGTGATATGCTTAGTGGTTAGGTAACTCTGGTGAAATGCCATTTGTATTATACCATATTGGCACACACCACCAATTAACCTACCGATATCAATATTAATGCTGTCTACTAGCATGAGCTAAGCTCTGTGAGGATAATCCACTATAAAGTTTATGTGTTTTCTTTCCACTGTGTAGTCTTTAGAAGTATCACTAAGTACAGCCCACACTTGGTAAGTGGGAAGTTTCATGCTTTCTTTTGGGCAAAGTGGTTTTAAAAATATCTTTCTTTCTTTTTCGATGAGATATTTCTCTCTTCTCCATTTATGTTGGTTATTTCTTTGGAACAGTACAATGAAAAATGACCATTATTTGCTTTGTATTATAATCAAATATGGATTAAATGTGTTGCATTAATTATTCCATTTTGCCTGTGGTTAATTACTTTATTTTTCTCTTTAGAAACTTCTTCAATTGTCTGCCATAACCCTTTGACAAACTTCCCACTCACTATGGTGAAATATATATGTATGCATATATATATATATATATATCTCTAAACATTGCCTGCTGATATGGGATGCTCTTAATTTATCTTGCATATTTTTTTTGTTTCAAAATCATTGATTTCTTAAAGTGTTCCAAATTTCTTGTATGAACAATAATTGAAATATCCTGTGTGGGGTCGAGGCTCAGTATTAGAAGTATCACTTTTGTGACTTTAACCTGACAGAGCAGCAGGATAATACATATAGTTTACTTGCATATCTGTGACTAGTTGCCCCATATTTATACTTTAACTTTCTTTTTTTTTTTTTTTTTTCGAGACAGGGTTTCTCTGTGTAGCACTGGCTGTCCTGGTACTCACTCTGTAGACCAGGCTGGCCTTGAACTCAGAAATCTGCCTGCCTCTGCCTCCCAAGTGCTGAGATTAAAGGAGTGCGCCACCACTGCCCGGCTTAACTTTCTATGGTTTTATTTATTTATATATATCCACAGTCTGATACTATTAAATGGAAAGTTATAGAAATAACTCATGTCTTAAGTTGTCTGTTTATTCTGAGCGATGCAATAAAATCTGACAGTCACTCTTAGAACATGAATCATTTCTTTGTCCAGTGCATCCTTATGACTTACATTGCCCTCCTATTACTCACTTGACCATCTCTGTTATTATATGTTAAAATTTTTACCTCCTTGTGTTCATTTATGTTACCTGTGATTCAAAAAAAGTAATGATTTTAGCAGTCTACTACAGTCTATTTTATAGATATTCTATATTATTTTTAAATATTATTACTCACCTCTTATTGTATCTATAAACTAAACTTTTTTTGATAGTATTTGTGTAGGAGACAAAATACAGTGCACATAGTATTTGGTAATATCTGAGACTTCAGGGATCTACTGGAGATCTTGGGCCATAGTCTTGACAAGGGAAGAATTATATATATTAATATATAATGCATTCATTCAGATGTCACCAAATTTATTGTTTTACCATATGAGCCAGTGCCCTAAAATATAAAATTGCTTATCTATGTCTTCATAATATCAACATAGAGAAATATGGCATCACTATATTATTATTCCATTCTCAATTATAAATATAATGATTTCAGAGGCTAACTTTAGATCTCAATAGTGAAGTTATATATGAACCACAACATAGTGCCTATATATGTACTTTACTCCTTTAAGACAAAGTGTATTTATTTGTCTACTTACTTAAAAAAATATTCATAAGTAATGTTTTACACCCTTTTATTTGTTTTTCATTCAGTTGGTTTAGTTAATATACTTGACTCATAAATAGATATTTCAAAACATTGAATTATTTCTAGTCCCATACATGACTTTAAAATAATTTGAAAACAAAAGCATGCTTTTTCTCTCTGTAAAATTCATCTATTTTGTATGTACTAATGAATGGGACTATAATATACTTACAGAGCTGTTTAAAATCACCATGACTTGTGGATCACAATAAGACACCAGTAGGAATAAGGGCACAGTTGACTCAGGTCTATGGCTGCATGCTACTTCAGGCTAATCTACTCTATATCCACACTTTGCTTAATGAAACTGGTGAAAATGTGATTCATAAGTACAATGAAGTATTTTGCTGTAAAGAATAATAAATACATGTGATTTCCTGGAAAGTGGATGGAAACAGATCGCCATGTCAAGGAAAATAAATCATATTCAAAAGTACAAATATTACATATTTTCTCACATGTGAAATCTAGATTTAATAACACAACATATAAGAGTAAAAGAGGACTATTGCAAGGTAAAAGGGTGTTTATTATCAGAAGGAGGAGGATGGATAATATCATGGGTAATGGAGGATAAATATACATATGCATGGAAAAATCATAATTAAAATAATCATTTTGTGAATGGCATATTTAAAATATTTTTTAACAGTATCACTTGTTTAGCCTAGGTTTTGTTTCATCTCACAAGACAAACTTATGTTTTGTAAGCCAAATCACATTTGAATCTATAGTCCATTATTTGCCTGAAACTATATCTCACATCACAGTTTTTTGGGACTAACATATGACTATCTTAGTTATACTACCATATTTTGTGTGTATGATAGTTTTTCCTAGATCTGTGTACCACATGCCTGCTTCAGGCCTGAGGTCAAAGGTCACATTACCTAGAACTGGATGATTCTGAGCTACTACGTGGGTGCTGGAAATGGAATTCAGGTCTTCTGCAGAAGCATCATCAGGTGCTCTTAGCCTCGGAGATACCTCTCTAGCCCCAACTTATGATTTTCCTATTCTGAATTTATAAAAGCTCCAACCATCTAGAAACATTTTGAGTCCCTCTGACTGTCTCGTCACAAGAATCCGGTGGTTAGGTGATTTACCTCGCTCCTTGAACAGCTCACTCAGTGTAATGTCTAATGCACTCTAAATGTTTAAAAAGAAAAAAAAAAACCAACATGTTTTAGCTCTTTAATAATGCTCCACTGTCTATGTACAGAAACCCATCATTAGAGAAATGCCAGATGCTTGAGTTTGGTGATAAGAGGCTAGGGGTGGTTAAAAGGAATCTGAAGAATACGGTAATGCTAGTCAAGGTAGCAATGATGTGTGATTAGGTGTGACTTCAGAGAGAGAGTTAACAAGCACAGGAGGCTGTGCTGAGGAAGAGAATACTAGATGTAAGATTCCAATAGAAATAAAAATTCTGTTAGCTGGGTAAGATGATTCTTCTAAGAGAGTTTCAGAGACAAGTACATTGAGGTGAAGGTCAAAGGTCACGAGCTAACAGCCTTAGCTTTGATTCTCAGGATTAGCGAAGAGCTAGCAAAAAGTTGTTCCTGGCAATGACAAATCATGATTTTTAAAAAATTTTCCATGATATCAAATTAGTTTTCCTAGCAAGTGTCTCCTTCATTTTGGAGATGAAATTCCAAATAATGTTGCATGGTTATTGCTTGAGAATTCCGTTTGCTATTTGTGAACCTTTTTATTTCTAGGTTAATATCTGATATTTTTACTCTGCCTGAGAAAGGAGCTCCTTGCATCAGCTCATGTTTTCTAAGGACCTGAAAGAGTATTTTTTTTTATTTTCTAAATAATATTTAATGAACAATCAAAAACAACAAGAACAAACCCCTGTTGCCTCCCCCCTCCCCATGCCTGCCACCCCACCCTCTCCCACTTATCAGCCCTGTCATTCTCCTACACTGGGGCACAGAACCTTCATATGGCCAAGGGCCGTATTTTTTTTTTAATGTATCTTTTGTAAAGGCAAATATGAGATGATAGCAAGAAATCTGATGATAAAGATATAGGCACATAATGTATTTACTAGATGGTTTCAGGCTTTAAGGAAGCTGGCAAATATTAAACAGAATTTTTCTTTTGGTATGGGATTCAAAACCATTTGCCAGAGCAAAGGTAAAAGTATAACTACTTCTTTTTCCACCAATCATTTTTTTTAAATCTTCTATCCAAATTATTATATAGGCGAATACTACATTAGCACCTCTCTGCATGTTCCAAGGACATGTCTGTCCTCACTGATGGGAATTCCAGGAATGTCCCGTAGGAAAGATATATTTTGCAGGTGGGGCTTTTTGATACTTCTCAGATCATGCCACTTGCTCAGATGGCCAGTCTTGGAAGCCACTGGAATCTGAGATATTTATTCCTAGTTCTAACTGGAGTTAAGAGTTAAACAGGGGGGGGGGGGGAAGAAGTTTAAGTCCCAAAGGATTTGTCAGTCCTTGTACTCACTGTCTTTAAGTAGTAGCACCATAAATTTTGGGGAAAACAGGTGAAGTCAAGAGCCATGATATAACATAAAGTAATGCTGCAGTTACCACCATAATTAATCATTAATTTCATACTTATTTGAATAATTCTCTAGAGAGGTTTGTCAAATATAGTATTCACACTGTTATATTCATATAAGTGTAAATTCTGTCTGAAGCACATTCACATATATTACCTTTTGAACCGTATATCCTATTGTTTTTGAAAACAAATGTTCATGTGTATAAATAATGTCTCATATTATTGTGTTACTTTATACTGAACATAATAATTTACATCGAGACTTCATTTACATTGTGTTAGACTCACAAGTTATCACTGAGCAATGATTTTCTTTATAGAGAAAAAAATATGAGGAGTTGTAGAGGGCTATGGAGTTGCTGGATACATGTTAGATAAGGCATTAACTCAGAATATCAGGTTCCTGATGAGTTTGTTTTTTACCAGACTGTTACCTAGGAGTCTTTAATAACTGCAGTGCCTCCATTCTGATTAGAAAAGAATTAGTTTTCAATCTTCTAAATCTTTGTCATTGTGGCTGAACTTGACAATTGACAATCACTGTCATGCATATTTCTTTTTTCTTTTTCTTTTCTTTTTTTTTTTTTTTTTTTTTTTTTTTTTTTTTTTTTTTTTTTTTTTTTTTTTTTTT
>JADRCC010577972.1:0-10078 GCA_019843855.1 Hylomyscus alleni
GTGTGTGTGTGTGTGTGTGTGTGTGTGTGTGTGTGTGTGTAGCTGCCTGCAGTCACACACACAAATGGGTCTTCTGGAATGGAAGTCAGGGCCTGAATTAATGGTACCAGAATGCGAGAAGGGGTTTGAAAAAAATGAGACCAACACATGGTGTGCTTTCAGTCCACCATCATTATTCAAACCAGTAAGGAACATCTCTCCATGGCCTCTGCATCAGCTCCTGCTTCCTGACCTGCTTGAGTTCCAGTCCTGACTTCCTCTGGTGATCAAGAGCCATGTGGAAGTAAGCTGAATAAACCCTTTCCTCCCCAACTTGCTTCTTGGTCATGATGTTTGTGCAGGAATAGAAACCCTGACTAAGATAGGGTGTATACATAACTTTATAGGAAATATAAAAGTATGTGTACAAATTTTAGCAATTTGTTTACTTTGGATAAATATCTACTTTTGTCTAAATATCTTTACTAAGTAATAGGTCAAATATCAATTAATAGTTTATAATAGTCAATTTAATTGTTGTTTGAGGCAAGAAATAGATGTTTTCTAAAATATATTTATGATTTTATTATATTACCACAATTTTATAGTAAGATATAAAATTTTACTTTGAATATGAGAAGAGATGAATTTATATTAATGCTCTCTTTTTGTCAAAGAGTTGTTGGGGGCATATTTAAAACCACAAATATTTGATTATAATAGATGGTAATTGTTTACAGAAGCTTTGTCTATCTTCTGTAAAAAGCTTTTCGTCTTTTACTAGACAATATCTAACAAAGTCTTAAGTCTTGTGGTGAGTTTAAGATGAGATCTTACTCAAAAGCAATTTGAAATAAGTAACTCATTTTTTTTAACTTAAAATATTTTTTGATATAATTGAGGCTTAAATAATGAGAATGATATTATCTCTGAAACTTTTTCTAGAGTATCTAATCAACGTACACTGAAAAATTTAAAGTCTTAGCCTCTTGCACTGAAGCAGAGACAAAAATTAAAGGCAAATTCCAATTTACTTCTGTGGCCTGTAATTTACTTTTCAGGAGTCGCCCTGTGTCCTGCACAGTGTAGTACAGCTCGGGGAGCTGAGAACGGCCACGTGGCTACAAAAGCACCCAGCAGCCTCTTCCCCGCAGTGTTTTTGCCAGGGCTGGGCTCTCACCCCTGGCTACTGCCTCTTCTTTCATATTGGGAAGAGGGAGCACAGGGCTCACTGGCCCCAAACTGCCATGTTGGCTGGATCTGGCCCCAAGTCGCCATGTTGGCTGGATCGTGCCACATGTCTTAAAAGCAGTTTCTCATCTGGACAACTTAATTCAGCCTCTCCTGTGTTTTAACCATCTTTTATTTTTAACACAAAACACAGAACCCAATCTCTCATACCACAAGACAAAGATGGAGGCAAACCAACACATAATACAAAGTTGAAGACCAGGAATTTCTTCTGAATAAGCCGTAGAGAAAGCAAGATGTCTCTTGGTTTCTCTGTGTCTCTGGGATAGCTCTGAAATCCATTTTCTTTCTCTTTTTGATCTTTCTATACATATATTTTGTTTTGTTTTTATATTTTGCTACTTTTATGTATTTTTATTATTTATTTATGCCCTACCCTGCCAGCCTGAGTGTAGTTCTTTGGCTACAGGACCTCTGCCTGACTGTTTCCAGTCCTGACTATAGCTACCGAACCCCTAAAGTGAGATTATCACCGGGCCAGTGCAATCTCAACTTTCCTTGGCAAACTTGCCATTTCCATCTTTGTCTCCTGAGAATCTTCTCTGAGGGAGCGATGACCTTTAGAGTCCTCCTCATTTCCAGCCCTACCATCAGGTGCCATCTGTAGCTGCCTGCAAACAGACACACACACACACACACACACACACACACACACACACACACACACGAATGGTTCTTCTGGAATGGGAGTCAGATCCAGAAAAATTAAGGGTACCGGAATGCGGGGAGGGGTTTGAAAAAAATGAGACCAACACATGGTGTGCTTTCAGTCCGCCATCATTATTTGAATTCTCCTTGTTACCAGCAGGTAGGTAGGTATAGGAAAACCCCTCTTCCAAGTCCTTCAGCAACTTTTGGCCCAATCAGCAGCTTCATCACCAGTCTCTGCAGGAGAGACTTCTAGCATAACAGGAACTTGGAGAGAGGCGTGACCATTTGCAGGAGCTTAAGTGAAGGCATGGCTATTTGTGGCCAGGCAGGGTCTGACAGAACCAGCCCTCAGCTGTAGGAGGGTCGTGTGTGTGTGTGTGTGTGTGTGTGTGTGTGTGTGTGTGTGTGTGTGTACGTGCGCGTGGGCACACATGCACATGTGTGCGTGCATCCTAGTGGTGGATGCACTCAGGTTTTGGAAGCATTTGGAATTTCATTGCTCAACAAGTTTCTAAGAGAGCCTCACCTCCTCTATCTCTGTTTCCTCTCTACCCCTTTCAACAGTAGAGATTACTGGGCAGTTCCAAGGATGCCTGGGATGGGATTACAGTTTGATCAAGTAAAAATCAGACACCACTATGGCTGCTGCACAGGGAAGGAACCTAGGGCATTTACTTTTACTGTGAATGGCTTTTTTGGTGAGATTCCTAGGCCCCACGTTTACAGCTGGGCAGAGAGGAAGTTAATTGTTAATTGTGCTGGAATTCTTGATGCTCAGCTGGTTGGAGGCTTCACCTGGATTCTGGGTTGAGGAGCTCTTTTCCCTTCCTTGTCCTCATAACACCTCTTATCTTTAGATCCTGCCTCACATTTTAGATCAAACAAAACTCTCTATCTTGAGGACTCCTGGAAGGTGTGCTATGCTACCTACCCTATGGAACAAAGACTAGATGAAAAGATGAACGGCCAGGTAATCATAGAACACTGGCTGTGTAAAAATACAAACGACTGATGCAAGTGCTTCCCACACATATTCTCACACATGTCATTTGCTTGTGCCCTGAATAGTTATGTATAATCCAAACATATCAGAAAAACAATCACAAGCAGAAAAACAAACACAAGTTCTGGCTTTAGAAAGAAACTGTTGTAGGCAGGGTTTTTCTTCTTCCCTCTATCTGTGTCCTTCCCCACTGCCCAGCCAATAGAAAAAAAAAACTGGAATAGAGACTAGAGGGATAATGAAGAAGAAAGCCAGGTGTCATGTAGAAGTTGGATATTTTTCCAATAATGAAATCATGGATGCATATGTGCCTAGTAGAAATACCCAACTTCTTTTAACCTGAGAATGTAGAGAACAGGAGTTTTATTTTATGTATGAAATCTGTCTACTGAGTCATTAATGTGACCTATTGTTATATATCATATCATAAGTGAGCTTGACATGGTGCAGCCTGGGACTATCATGAGTGTACCACCTATGAATGCCCATCTGAAACCACTGCTGAGGATAATGGTTAATCGTTACTGTCAACTTCTCTTGATTTGAAGGCTATGATTATCTGATAGATTTAACTCTAGGTGTGAAGATTAGAACATTTCCATGTGGTTGACTGAGGTGGCAAGGTCTACCTACCCTAAACACAAGTGGTATTTCCCTGTGGCCTGACATGCCAGGCTGAGTAGAAAGAGGAAAGAGAAGACCTGATGAAAATTAGTCCTCCCTTTCTCTGCTTCCTGGCCAGCTCTATGGACCAGGTCCTTCCTTCCACCTCACCTTCCCTGCCATGGGGCCTTGATTCTTTGAACTATGAGCCAAGCTAAAGTGTTTCTCCTTTAAGTTGCATACTGTTTGACATTCGATCACAACAATAAGGGAAGTAACTAATACATCAAGACATAAAACCTCTCTGGGAAAAAGTGAGCCCACTGGGGACCCTAAGGCCACCAGAAGGGAATTCTGGCTCACAATGATGGGAGCACAGTCACAGAGTTCTCAGAGGACATAGTTGCATCCTGGAGGATTGCTAGTATGCAGGAGCATAGCGCAGAGAGCAGGGCTCTTTGGAAGCAATGTTATCAGGGGACCAAAGCAAACAAAAATGAGGAGGGTATGTCTATACTCATCTTCCTGAAACGCTTAGATGCATAAACAAAGGCAGCCAGACCATGGTGGCTGAACAGTCCACCAACATGAGGAGGAAGTAGAAGAAAAATCTTCACTGTGACTTGGCTCTTACATTTCCCATGGTGGCTTAGAAATCAGCAAGTTTAATGGATTTGCTTAAGAAATTACATTAATGTGCCTCTGTTAATTTAAATGGAGATTCAAGACAGAAAGTTGGGTCAGACATGAGAAGAATAAAACTAGCACTTTCCTTGTTTGCTTGTATCTGTTTGAAGAAGAGAGTATCTAGTTTGGCTGTTGTTTATCAAGTATCAATTTTACATACATACTTCATACTCATCACTGCATTTATTTTAATCTTAAGTATTAATATATTACATTCCCTTCTCTACAAAAATGTGCAGAATGAGATTGACTATCTAAAATTATCCACTAATCATTAGTAAATCCAGAATTTGTATCCTTGTCTATATGCTGCTAAACATGCATTCTTCTGAACTCTGGAAAAAAATTATTCAGATCACCATTTGTATCTTTAACTTTTAAACCATGTGATTATATGCTGCCTATATGACAATAAAAAATCAGAATAAAACTCCCTGCCAACTCTGGACCCTGACAGTGGGAAATATCCTTCCATAGGAGATCAAGATGAGTCCCTTCTGTGAGCAACTCACTCCCATAAAGACGGAGAATCTGACCTAAGCATGCCCAGAAGATTCAGAAGCTAAGAAACTCCATCCTTCCCTAGAGAACAATAAATAAGGAGACAAGGGAAACAGAAAGCTAAGTCATTTCCTTTAAGACAAGGGAATATTATAAACTGTATAAAAATATTCTCACAGTATGTTATATTTACTATTAACCTACGTGGGGCTCTATTAGAAAAGTCTCCATCACGTGCCTTCACTGCCACAGAGCAAGCCAGATGTGTATTCTCTCTCTTTATTGACAAAGACAATAACACCTTTTAAGTCCTCAAACTGAAATGCTGTGAAGTGCACAGGAGAGGAGACGGTTCTTTGTATACAGTTAACCTGGCCAACCCAAGCATAAGAAAAACTTCTCTTTGTTCAATTGTCCACTAATAAGCAGTTATCTTATTTCTAAAAAGACTTATCTGAATCCTAATGTCATTGGCCTTGCTCACTTTCAGATGTAATATACTCTGATTCTCAGACAGATTTGTCTTCTTCTAGAAACACATCTCTAAGAAAAATGTAGATCCTTGGTGTTTTACCATTTTAGCATAGGCCCAACTGATGACCCAATTCAGCTGCACAGGGGCTTATTAAAGTCAATGAACATTGTACAGGACATATTCAAGTTATGAGAACAGATGGATGGATTCCCCAATGTGATTGCCAAGGCTTTTTATTAGGTAGGTGGAGAGCAGGTATGGTTCTCATCAGATTCTGTCTACCATCTTACCATTTTGGTTCATCTGCAGTAAAAAAGAACGAGGGTGTGGGAGTGTGTGTGTGTGTGTGTGTGTGTGTGTGTGTTTCAAATTATATTTTTTTTTTGGTGGGGGCTACATCTCCCACGAGATGATTAAAGAACTTTAGCTCTATGCAACCTGCTCAGCCAAAAGTTTGACTATGTTTCTCTTTCCCAATATGGTTTTCATTTGCTTCCAACCTCATTCATTTCTTAATATTTGTCTTTCAGGGAAAAAGGCAGCAAGAAAAATCAACTTTGGGCTTCGTTAATTAAGGCTCACATTCTTGCTGGTCTATTTCAGGAAGACAGTCAGTAACTTTTGCCCTATTCTCGGAAGGTCCTTATAATGTGGTCCTATCTATTTGTCTGTGCTCCACGCAGCTCCGGTGCCCATACAATTTTAGTGGCCTGTTTTCATATGGAATTGTGGACATAATAACAGCTTTTTAAAAGAGATTTAAAAGATTGTCTCTCTCTCTGCAGAATACCAGCAAGAAAAAGCTTGGATGGCCTCATAGGTAACCCTTGGGAAGAAAGTAGGAAGTAAGGATTTCTATTGGATTTGGTTATTTTTAAAATTTAGAAAAGGAAAGAAACACATGTACCAGCTTGCTCAGTCCACACACGGTCAAGCACTCCAATAAGATCTCCTTACTCACTTGCTCCCTGACACCATGATGCATCTTATACTAAGCTTTGTTTGTCAAAATAAACAAAAATAAATTCAGGGAAATTTAGGGTTATTTGCCCTAACGTGGAAGCAGACACAGTCAGGAAGAGAAGCCATACGTATGTCTTCTGGTCTCTCTTTGCCCTCACATCTCTGCCTCTTGGAAGGAGACCAATGTGATTTAGTCATTTCCCCTAAGTACCTTTCACTGTTTTTTTATCAAAATAAAGCACCCAAGGTGGGATTCCAAAGGTAAGAATGGCTTTTTAAGTCAACCATCATCTGTTTATTCAACTCTTCTGCTACAATCACCAGTGTGGGTGTTCTGTAGAAGTGTTGGGAAGTGAAGTCACAAGCCACATACAATCCACATACAAGCCAGAAGAGGACAGACATACAGCAACAAAATGAAGCATAGAAAGGGACATGAAGAAGAAAGGTGCAGTCCATCCCTTATACTGATGATGTCACTGTTTGGCATAGGTTAGGCATGTCCTATGTCATTGCAGTTGTAAAATACGTGCTTGTTGACCTAGTCTTCAGCCCCTCCATATGGTCCTTGGGTGTAGGGGGTAAGAAGGCATGGAATTAAAGATACAGACTCCACAAATCAGGTGAGAAGCTGAAGTAGACTCATTTATTGCAGAACTGAGGAGTGCCTTTATACCTTCCACCCATCCCCCATTGGTCCATGGCATCTCGCCTCTTGTTTCTGGCACCATCTGATTGGCTGTCATCATTTGTCTCTATATGCCAGGCAGATCTTAAGATTGTAAAATTCAGATGCATTTGATGCACATGCCTGGACCATTGTGGGCTGCCAGTCAGGGTATGAAGACTCAATCCTCCTCCACATTCTGTCACAGTAGTGAGGTAAGAAATGGCAAGTGGAGAGTGTCCTCACAATCAAGGGCATGTCTGATGGGGCAGTCAGTTGCAGGACCCTCTTGTTCTGTCTAGGTGTGATAGCAAACTAGGGCTAAGTAGCCTGAGAAACTGGAAACAAGGAATTAATTCCTGTGGCCTGGAATGAAGAAAGCTACAGGAACACTGATATTTTGAAATCAAGATAATAACAATAGAATGGCCGAAGGAAGCTGAGATACAACAGCCAGTGAGCTGAGAGCCAAGTCGTAGTAAGTCTGCAGGTAAGTACAAAGAGTACCCAGTATCCTAGGTTGGATACTATTGACAAGTCATGAGAGAGGAGAGTCTTAAATCTCAGGGTGAGTGGTGGTTCTGAACTATAAAAGTAGAAACAAGTGCCTGGTTTAATGGAAAGAATGAGCATAATTATTGACATCACTTATCTAAGAAAAAAATCTTTAAAATTAAAATTAAGCATTATGCAGAGAGCAAGAGACCTTAAAATTCTAAACCTTGAGTAGGATGGCAAACCCATCCTTTAGACCTCAGAGAACCCCATGGAAGAGCGAGCAGGAACAAGGCCTTTGAATCAAATGATTCAAAGCTCTTAGGAACTCACAGAGACTGAGGCAGCATGTATGGCACCTGCCAAGTCTACACATGTCCTCTGTGCAATTTCCTTAAGTTATGGCTTCCAGTTCATATTGCCATGTGGTTGTTGTGGGAAGGAGTTGGTCTCTGATTCCTGTACCTGATCTTGGGCTCTTTTCCTTCTTTTCCTTGCTGATCCTGTTCAACTCTGGTATGTCAGATTTTTGTTTTATCTTATTATATCTTATTTTAGGATATTTTATTGTTATCTCCTATAAACCTGTTCTTTTCTTATGAGAGACAGAAAGAGAGAGGATACGTGTGGAGGTGAGGTGGAGGGGAACTGGGAGGAGTAGAGGGAGAGGAAACCATCATCAGGATGTAGTATGTGTGAAAGAATCTATTTTCAATATGAGGGAAAAAATAAAGACAAGAAGTTAGGAAGAATGAAAGGAAGGAAAGAAGGAATAAATCAAGAAAAGCAGGCAGGTTTCAGGGTTTGGAAGGCTATGTTCTCAGTTATCTGCTCTTTCTGATGCTCCAGAATAATTACCCTAAGTTTTCAGCTTCCTCAAACAATAGCTAATGTTGACTGATCTGCAACTCAGTCCCCGAAATTCCCATAAACATCTATATCCATTGTTTCATTTGTTTAATCTTCATACTGAACATTTGTGGTAACTGGTATTACTGACCCATTCTGCAGATGAAGATAACAAAGCACAGAGAAGTTCACTAATTTAGCCAAGATGGTATGCTCAGAAAGAGGTGAAGGCAGAATTCAAACAACTAGACTGGCTCTCGGGCCCACACTCCCGTTCATGTGAGAGCCAGCACATGCTCTCCTCCTCTTGTAGCATCGACATTTGAGATGATGAGGATCTTTCTTCCAGGGCTTCCTTTGCTGAGCAGCAAGTCCTTCTTCCTGTCACTGCAGGAATGGCAGAGGCATTGGAAGACACATGGAAGCCCCAGTGTTCTGCATTCTTGACACTATGGTGGATTATACTGCACTGGACTTCTGCTGTCTATGATCTTTATTAAACCTCACAGACCACAGCCACTGCCATTGGAGGTTAGTGAGAAAACTGGGTGGTAATGTTGGGCAAGGGTAGAGGAGCCAGGAGGCAGAGGCAGTGCCAGGTTATTGGGGTAGGAGGATAACAAAGTTACAAGTTCTCCTCATGTCCCGGGCATTAAGTTTCACTAATACTGTGACCACGCTCTCAGGCCATTCTTTCTACATACCCTTCACAAGAAAGCATGCTCACTGGCAGCGATATTCTGCCATGCCTGGTTTCCATTTCTTTGATAACCCCACTTAGTTATTATTGTATCTGATAGGATGACCTGAGTCAAGGAATCCCAACACAGTATTTTCAGGATTGCTTAAGAGTTCCTCCATGATAGTTTCACAGGACTCAGGGTCTATCCTTCTCTGCCATCTGGGCTCTTTAGCATCTTGTTGTAATGGCTTGATGGCCTTCCTCATATCTAACAGTCTCAGGTATACTGTTACTCACAAACATGGCAATCTCCAATAGTGTCTATGTCTGAGAAGTGTAAACTCTTTAGTAGAAAATGTCTATAAAACATCCCTCATATACATTGACTAGAACATAATACCATTCTCATCTCAAACCAAGCATGACAAAGCAAAGCAAAGCAACGCAAAGCAAAGCAACAAAACAAAGCACCTTATTTTTTCATCAAAATAATAGAATAGGTTTTTCTAAGCAAGTGATTATAGGAAGGAAAGTAGGAAAAAAACCCTTAAAACTAAAGCAACCCACCCCCTCAGATTTCTAAGAAATTTTAGCTGAGAGTGAAAGTTTGTACCAGGTGAGTTTTGTATGCACAACCGACAATCTCTGATAAAGCAGCTCCTGTTAGCAACGTGTACTTATTGTCACCTCACCATCTTGGCTCACCCTGTCAGTTCTCAGAACTGAGCTGTGGTGGTATAGCACCTGAGTCAATACGGCTTAGATGGAGACAGGGAAACAAAGCTATAGGAAAAGCTGGAAGTGTGTGCTGTGCCTTGCTGAGAATATGGCGCAATGTGGAGATCACATGGAGAAGAACAAAAGCCCAGCATAGAAACATTTCCATGTACAAATGAATGCCATAAGCCATTCCATTATTCCTGATAAAATTCTCCTCAAATGTGTGTTTATAAATGCATATACATGTATATACACATATACATATCTTTGTATATATATGTATACACACATATATGTATATGTACATATACCTCTATATACTCATATATAGACATATATGTATTTATGTATATATGTATACATATATATTCTATTATAGACAAAGGAGTAAAGAAGAAATAAAGAAAGGAGGAAGGAAGAAAGAAAGATGAAGGCAAGGAAGAAGGGAGAACAGAAATGAAGAGAAGAGAAAAAGAGAGCAAAGGAGAGGAGAGGAGAGGAGAGGAGAGAAGAGAAGAGAAGAGAAGAGAAGAGAAGAGAAGAGAAGAGAAG
>JADRCC010577973.1:0-16701 GCA_019843855.1 Hylomyscus alleni
AATGTTTATAAAATTGTGTGCTTTTATTTGTTTCTTATATGATTTATGCTATATTATTTTAGCAAATATATATTAGTTACAGCATGGCAATCCTCTACATAGTCATGCAAAGACTCAGATTGGCAGGATCAACTACCTTAAAGGTAATTTTCAGTACACTGGCATCATTGCCATGCCAGCTATTGCACAGGGAACACCAGCATGAAGCAACACTTTTTAAGAGGTACCATGATGTTGGCTCTTTGCTCTTTACATTGAATAAATAGTAAAATGGATTTCAATGTTTCCCTGAAATTTAAAACATAAAGCATCATTCATAGCAGAACACGTAATATACTTTTAATAAAGTATTATGGTGTGGATATGGTCCATTGCTGGTATTCAGTCCTCATGTGGTAGGTGAGAAGGAAGGCAGAGCATTACAGTGTTTGGAAATGGAACCTCTGTGAGATCATGAGAGTCTCGAACCTAGACTCTAGACCAATCATGAGTCTTTGGTGACTTTGTGAGAATATAGGGAGCTTAAAGACACATAACCATAGCTGCTGCTCCTCTTTTACCAGGCAAAACACTGCCTCGTATCAGCATTCTATCACCAGGTATAGACCTCCTCTCAAATATCCAGGATTGTGAACCAAAAGATACTTCCTCTTGAAATTGTCCAGCCTTTGTTATTATGTCATTAGAACACAGAATTACATAATGAAATGAAAAGGATCAGAATTACACAGGTACTGTGAAAACATAAGAAAATATGTATATGTATGTATGTGTGTATGTATATACACACACACATGTGAGTATGTGTATGTATGTCTCTCTCTCTGTGTGTGTGTGTGTGTGTGTGTGTATGTGTGTGTGTGTGTATGGGTGTGAGAGAGATAGAGACAGAGAGACAGAGAAAGAGGTATGGATGACAATAAATAAGTCATAAGCTTAGTGCATAAAATCTAAGATCATTTAATTTTCTTGGATGTGGTTAGAATTTATGTCTACATAATTTTCTAAATCCCTATGTTAAATCAAGAAGAGCCTAAGAAATTGAAACCTTTGTGAAGAAGGAAGCCTAGCAAAAAGTTGCTGGAACAAGCTTGAAAGGAAATGCAACCTAGCTGGCCATTCTTGACTGCTACCAAGGCATTCGGCTAAGCTATCCAAGATCTCAGATTTCATGAAGTGGAAAGGCAGTAAAGGACTGTCATAAGATACCAAATATAAAAAGTCAAAACACTGAAAATTACTCCCAGTGGGAGGGTTCCATCAGTGATTGATGTCCAAGCTTAAGGATTTAAAGGACCTTTCCCCATCAAACATCACACTTTGGAGTGTTCTTGCTATTTTATATTTAATATGTACTCCTGTGTCATCTTATTTTGGACTCAGGATAAAATGAATATTTTAATTTGTGCACAGAGAGGAGATCTATAGAGACTAAAGTAAGTCCTTTGTATATGACATCCAAGTTAATCATTTTATCCAAGGAATTTTGTGTCTGAAGTCCATTTCATGTCAGCAAATCTCTCAAGGGGCTATTTATAAGTATTTTATTTCCTTGTTTATTGAGATTTTTAAAACATAAAATGCTGTGTCATGGACTGTAGAGATTGAGAGAAAATTTAAACTCCAGTCTCCTCTCCCACCCCTTAAAGCAGCTTTAAAAAATTTTATTTTGAACAAAAGTTAAAATTAACATATTGAAGCACTGTGCTGTAGATGCTGGGGGCATGAGCATGTGCTGAACACTCATATCTAAGGGCAACTGATAGACTCTATTGGGAGTTCGTTTGACAGCAGTGACTACCTGTCAGGACTGTAGATACTGCTGTGATTGTTAGAGACTCTTAAGAAGGAGGCATAGGACATGAATGTTGAATCTCAGGTGACATTTGCTGTCTAAGATAAGAGTAAGAAAACAAAAACCAATATATTCCAGATGAGAACAGTATAGAAGCCAATAAAATCAAGCAAAAGAAAGGAAAGAAAAACAAACTGATCTGAGCTGGCAAAACAGATTCACAGATAAAGTGTTCACTTTGAGAGGCGACTCAGTCGTTGGGGTGACTTGCTGCTTTTGCCCAGGACCAGGGTTAAGGTCTAACATCCACACAGCAATTCACATGGTTCTGTAACATCAACTTCAGGGGATCCAACTCCCTTTTCTGGTCTATATGGAGACTGCACACATGGTGCACACAAAGCTGTGCATGAAAAACACTCATAGAACAACAAGGAATAAATATATTTTTCCTGAAGTAGGTTTTTTCTCATACTATACACCCTGACCACAGTTCCCCCCTCCACTCTTCCCAGCTCACCTCACTTTGCATGTCCCCCAGATCCACTTCACCTCCATTTCCTCCTAAGAAAAGAGCAGACCTCCAAAAGACAACAGGCAAACAGGACCAAACAGGATACACTAAAAGAAGCTGAAAGCCCTTGCCCTGAAGCTGAAACCAGGTTACTTTTGAGAAAATACTTTTAAATGGCAGAGGAAGTGATCATGGTCACATGTATAATTACTGCCATTGAAATCATGTGCGTGTGTTTTTTTAAAAAAAACTATTACCATTCTTTAAGAACATCAGATTATAGCTCTTTCAGCCATTGACAATGGCCGTGGGCCAGCAGTTACTTTGCAGGCATCTTCTAGGTGTTTAGCCTTGCTCTGTGATCTTCTTGTGCTGAATTTTCCAGCTTTGTGAACTGAGTAGCTACCTTCCCTTGCTGTTCAGTCAGTCAGGCTGTTGAGAGACAACCCAGCTTATGAAGGTGTGAATTTCCTAAAAATTATAGGGCTGGAGAGATGGCTCAGTGGTTAAGAGCACTGACTGCCCCTCCAAAGGTCCTGAGTTCAAATCCCTGCAGTGTCTGAAGACAGCTACAGTGTGCTTACATATAATAAATAAATAAGGCTTAAAAAATTAGACCTGTAGTCTATTGACCTTTCCCTTTAGAAAGCCACAAGTAATATAGTAGGTTGTTTAAAATCATTTGCTTATTTTTAGCCTAAGGGTTGTTGGTGGAGAATAATTTTGGTAGAAGAAAATAGTATAAAATTGAATGATGTAGTTATAAATTCAGTGCTTGTGATAGATGGGACAAGGTGGAGACATAAAACAAACAAACCAATATTCTCCACACTAGCCAAACAGCTGAGGACAACCTTATTTTAAAACTTCAACTGCTGCAATAAAAGAGAAAGAGAACTGATAATGCAAAAGCAAGAGACATTTTCTCTGCTGAGATGCGTTAGTGAAGGAGTTAGGAGGGCAGCTAATCAATGTGATAGTCCTGGTGTAATTGTCTATTTGTTTCTAAGAAATGGATCTGAGGAGAACACGTGTTTACAAATTGGCCATTTAAACAGAATGTAAAGGACTTCTCATTCACAGGATATATGTTGTGAAAAGAACTAGAGGCTACAGCAGTGTAGTTGAATTTTGCAAGTTTATAAAAGAACTTGAAATAGAACAAAAATAGAAGTAAGTGCTTGAAGTTGGAAATATATTTGTCACAGTGTACTTAGTCTGCTTATTTGTGTTTTATAGGGTTTGTGCCTTTTACTGTCTATGAGTTGGTTTTATCTACCTGTTTATATTTTTGTTCAGATTCATTTTTAAGTTTATTTGTTTTGTTTCATGGGCATGAGTGTTTTATGTACAAGTATATATGTGTATCCTGTGGGTCAGGTGTCCATGGAGATTAGAAGAGGGTGTCGTATTCCCTAGAACTATAAGTTCACATTGTGGTGAGCCACCATAGGAATGCTGGGAATTGAACCAAGGACCTCTGCAAGAACAACAACTGATCTTAACCACTGAGGTATTTCTCCATTCCAGGCTTACATAGTTTTTATTTGAGCATGTTATACACGAGTATACGATATTTAAATCCTTTCCATACCCTCTACTCTCTGCAATCATTCCTTCTCAAATCTCTGGTGTCTCCTATATTATTTTTGTTTTTTATATGGTGTTTAAGACAAGGTAAGCTGTAGTTAACTGATCATAATACAGATTAATCTTTTCCAGGAGAGCTCTGTGTGTTGTAGAAGAAGCACTTCATTATCATTCATCAATCAACTTGTCTAGTAATATAGTTTTATCTACTTATAAATGCTTTATGTCTAGTTATAAGTCAACCTCATCTTTCTTGTTTGTAGTTCTGTGGTACTCTTAGAATGATAGGAACATCCTATGGCTTCCTTATTAATGAGTGAATTATGGTAATTGACACATTTATTTCATATTAACATGATTCTTGATTTTACTCCTTAAAATGGTTAAGACATGTAGGAGGACAGTGATGTCAATACAAAATGTAAAATGACATACCCCTGTGACCCAGTGGCAATTGTGGAAATTAAGATATGAGAAATAGATAAGGGTGGTGCCAAGATTTGTACCAGTATATCTGGGTGGCAGGGTTATCATATGTAGATAGGGAAGCAGAATAAAGACAGTAATTGTGTATTCTTGGAAAACAAGAGGCATTACTTTTTTTTTTAAAGAAAATATTGATTTCAAAAGGAAAATTATTGTCTAAGGCAAAAATAGGCACATTTAAGATAAATATATGCTGCTGTAAAATGTGCACACTTGCACATGCATACAAGGTTCTCACTGTGGAACCCAGTGCCTTGTCCATAATCTCTTATGGTTATCCAATTGTCATTGCCACAGGTAGGCATGAGCAGCTGTCACCTTCTCATAAAGAAAAGAAGTCCTGAAGAGAATGGCCCATGGCACTACACACCATGACTAGCTGTAGCTCTGAGTTAAGATTAGAATCTTGCTTATTCTCCATATTAGCTACTTGGAATTTGGAAAGAGAGGTTGGAGCTTTCGAAGGAGTCAAACCTGGAAATTATCTGTATTCATAGAGAGGATGCATTACTGAGGGAAGAATCAACACAAGTCCTGTAGAAATAGCTTTGCGGATTGTCCACAGTTAGAAACAGGGTGGTAAGGTGAGGCAGCAGAGCTTCATAAAGAATGAATATTTATTAGCTTTTCTTCTTTGTAGGAGAAGGAAACTTTGTAGTGTCTCTCTGAGAATTTTCAGTCATAAATGTGTGTGTGTGTGTGTGTGTGTGTGTGTGTGTGTGTATGCTCATGAATATGTGTTTCTCTGTGCACGTGCAGGTAAAGGCCAGGATCAACTTTAGATGTGATTCTCAGGCATCATTCACACTGATATTTGAAATAAAGTTTCCCATTGGCTTAGAGATCTCTAAGTAGGCCAGCCATCCCCAGAGGACCTGCCCATTTCCGCCTGTGTTCCACTATGCTTAAATGTTTTTACAAGGGTTCTGGAGACTGAACTCAGGTCCTCCTGTGTGGTTTGCTGACTTTGCCATCTATCAGCACCACAAACGTATTTTTACCTTTTTCCTCCACACACATGTATCCTGGTTTCCAGCTTCTTAGGATTTGGTTAGCTCTGTAACTGCGAAATCTACTGGAATGCTTCACCCAGATGTCATTCCCAAAGACATTTTTAGCTGTGCAACTAAGAATAAGTGAGCTCAGTTCTCTGATCATAAGTTCTCATATGACAAAAAATGGTAATTGTGCATTTTTCCATACAGTAATTATGAGAAATAAGTGAGATAACATGAGGCAATGTCTAGCACAGCACTTGGCATATAGTAAATGTTCCTTGAATGTAAGAACGAATTGCCAAATAGGCTACTCTATAGTGGCATGATTCATTTGTAACTTTTGCCTGCAGCTGAAAGATGTATAATTATACCACACTTATTGGAGAAGAACTATTTATCACTATGCTAAGTTATGCTATTTGATTCCTACACCTTCCTTATTCCTCAGAACTTTGCCTTAGTATACAATGGGGAACATTTTTATATATTGCTTATGCCTCCATTTCATGATAGAATTCTATGAGCTAGTAAACACAGACCACAAAAATATCAGGAAATATGGAGTTATGAAACACAGGTTTAATCAAATACAGAACTTATGTTTAACAGGAATGTTTATGCGTTTTCACCATGGAAATTTTCCTATTGCTGAGTGTAGATAGGTGCCTTGCTAATATTTGATGAGGTATTCTCTGCATCTGCCAGCATCTGTTTCTTTGACTATATTTGATTCATAGCATTTGTTAACTCCATACATATACAAAGGCTTCATGGTCCATTTTGTGTCTTTTACTAGTTGTTTAGTTACAAGAAGGTTTCTGTGGGAGTAGTCCTGAAAATAATGCCACTTTATTTTTATCTCCAAGACACTCAGTGCAATTGAAGAAGAAAAGAGGTATTCCTGTGAGATTCTGTTCAATTTCCATTTCTCCTTCCATCCCTCCATCAAAATCAAACAGGTTCTACACACGAGTCGTCACATTGAGCAGAGACCAAATCAGATGCATATGTGAAGCTGTGATAAACGAGAACTTTACAGAGAGGACAGAAATGCCTAGCAGGCATGGTTGCTTGGCAGATAAAGAAAGCGCTCTGGCTATTATTAGAGAGACTGATTACAAGTTCTCTGATGCCAAGACTCATAGAACCAGTATCAGATATCATATAGGGACCCAGTATGGAGTGATTCATTCATTAGCTCCTACTGAAAACAGAGGAGCCAAATGCATTTAAAAATCTGTTGGTAACAAGTTTCAGTATGAAATACTTTGTGTTGCAGAATCTATCAGATTTTGAGTCTCCATAAGGACTTCCAACTGACCCAATATCTATTGTTCAATTTGATGCTCTGAATATGAAATTATTTTACTTCTGAAGAATTCAGTCCACTAGAGGTTCATTCAGGGAACACACACTGAGGGAAACTAGCACAATGGTTAAAAATAAGTATGTCCTATGTAAGGTTTTTAAAAACTATGTACTTCATAAATTTCTTTCAGGTGTTTATTATATAAAAATATTACATTTTAGTATATATTTATTTTGTGTGTTTACAATAATATACATGTAAAAACCAGAGGATCTTTGTTTTGATTCATATTTTCTTTAATTAGGCAGGAATAGATGGTTAAGTTAGTAATAAGCTCCGTGATTTCAATATATTTTATATCAAACACCAAATAATTCTTTAAGTAGGTGGAGAATATATGCTTAATATAGCAAATCTTTATCTGTATCAGACCATCAAACTAGTAAAGTACATAAAAATATTTTAAAGAATTAACTACAAGGGAGGGACCTTAGATGAAATGCTAGACAGTAGGGAGAGAGAATTAAAAAACCCCCCTCCAGCAGGAAAACAGGACATCAAGTGAGGGATGGGGTTGCTATTCTACAACTCTGACCCATAATTGTTCCTGTCTGAAAGAATTAAAGGGATGGAAATGGAGATGAGCCTGAGGACAATAAGGTCCAGTGACAGGCCCAAAATGGGATCCAACTCAAGGGGTGGTCCCAAGGCCTGACACTATTACTGAGGCTATGGAGCATTCATAAAAAAGGACCTATAATGACTGCATTCTGAAAGACCCAACAAGCAGCTGAAAGAATCAGATGCAGATATTTACACCCAATCAATGAACAGAAGCAGCTGACCTCTGTTGTTGAATTAGGGAAGGCTGACGAAGCTGAGAAGTGCGATCCTGTAGGAGGACCAGCAGTCTCAATTAATCTGGACCTGAGCGCCCCCCCCCCCCCCCCCCCGACCCCTAAAACACCGTACCACCAAGCAGACAGTATACACCAGCTGATATCAGGCCCCCAGAACACATATAGTAGAAGACTGCCGGGTCTGTGTTCATTCAGAGATGATGCACCTAACCCTTAAGAGACTGGAGGCCCAGGGAGTTTTGGGTTGGGGGATGGGAACATCCATGTGTAGACAGAGGAGTCAGGAGGAGGTATGTGACATGGAACAATTGGAGGGTAGATTGGGGGGGGAATAAAATATGGAGTGTAAAAAAATAAATTAATAAATGTAAGTAAAAAGAATTAAGTACATTAAATGAACATATGCTTAATAATTTGTTTATATATTTTCATGGACAACAAAGTCATGACTTCTACATACACACACTCATAGCAGCAATCAAACATAAAGAAATGAAGCTAAACATTTACACAGACCAACCAATTAAAACATATCTGCAATCTAACTCATATGGTATAGCATTCATTTCGAAGGAGTGGTTCTCTCCTTCTATCATCTGGATTCTGGGGATCAGACTTAGGTCATCATTTCCAAGCTTGTGGAGGCAAACACATTTACCCTCAGGGCCAACACACTGGTTCTATTTTACTGTATTTTACAGAAACTTACCCAATTTTATGTTCTTTACCTGTTAAGTCTAAGAGGGTAGTTTGACTGCTTCTAGATGCAATTAGCTGGATTTTTTGTTGTTGTTCTGTTTTGTTGCTTTGAGTAGCATCTCATGTAGCCCAGGCTATCTTTGAACTTGCTATGTAACTCAAACTGACCTTGAAATCAGATCTTGCTTCCACCTTGTGAGTGCTTGGGTTATAGGCATGTGCCCTTGTGCCTATTTATCAGTTGACTTATTCCCTCCTTCTGCTTCTTCCATCCCCCTCTCTTGCTCCTATTTAACACATATTTTATTGAATACTAATTAAGATCTGGGGAGTAGTGTAATGAAAAGCTTCCTCCATGGAAAATATTTTCTTTCTAGGAAGAAAATAAACAGAAGCACTTCAGGCAATGATCATTAAAGTGAGTAGTGTGAAACAGATGTTTGGATGAGACTTTCAGTCTTTTAGTTTCAGAGAGTAGAGTATCACTTGAATAATAACAAAGAGTCACGCATACAAAGACTTGAGATCAGGCCTTCCGTGCAAAAGAGCTTCAGAAAAGCACACCAAAAACAGAGTTCCTAAATATAGATACAGTGTGGTATATTTAGGAAACAAAAAGGCATTCCCATGTGATGGCACACATATATAATCCCAACACTTGAAAGGCTAAGGCAGGAGGATCGTAAGTTACAGACTAGCTCACAGAGATTCTCTGTCTCAATAAAAGAAGGAAAGGAAAGTAATCAAGAGAAGAAAGAAGAAAAAGCTCTTGAGGTCAGAAATAGAGGTATTATCTGGTCATCATAAGAAGGTTGTATGTTTTCAACAATAGAGGATGTCATTCACATAAGCTCTTTCTATTTTATGACTTACATTTAAATAAATAACTTCTAGAGGTGATGAGTACTGTCTTGATGAACAAGAGTAGAAGTAGGATGCTAGAAGGCAGATGAAGTGATACAGAAAAGTGGCCATATAAAAGACCACTCAATCCCACGTGCTATTTTTAAAAGTGGATTCTGTCAAGTATGATAGTGAGCAACTGTTGTCTATTTAAGAGAAAATCACCAATAAAAAGAGAAGGATAAGATGAAAGAAAGCTTATGCATCTTACCATTTGTGGAGGGTGTCACATGCTATGGAAAGAATACACTTTATTTGTGGCATTTCAAGCTCTACCTTGATACCTGTTTAACTTTCCTTGTTTCCCACAGATGTCACAGGCTGATAACCTTTTCCTGCCCTCTTTTCTACCCTTGTATGTAAGGTTACTAGTGTCCTGTGAATCCAGAATAATTTAGATGAAGATAATATTTCCTTCAGATGTTATAGATATAGAGATAGGTTTTAAAGGAACTATCAAAACTTTATGATTTCTAAATATACGTTTCTTGGTTCTTTTAGAATTTCATACATGTATAGCATAATATGGATGGGGGTAGTACAGAGACTCACACCTGGTCAGAAAAGAAATAGTCATGGAGTGCTCAGCTCCAAATGGGGACATCCTTATTATATCCCATTCTCCCAAGGCTCACAGGTCAATTAGAGGAAGGGGATGTAAAGATTATAAGAGCTAAAGATTGGATTGGACAGGGCTATAACATGAATTCACAGGGCTGTGGTTGTCTTCACAAGACCTGCCCAAGATACAACCAGTAAAAACTGTAAATGTTTGAGGGATAATCTCACCACGATCCACCTCTAGCTGAGGTTTGATTGGCAAATGATAGCTGATGGGGGAGAGACTGTAAGTGTTCCTTAGAGATTTGGCCTCTGATCATGCCTTAATAGATTACCCTATACCCAGACCCATACTGGCAGCATACATTGAAGTCAGCTGGCTAATAATCATTTTATATTTCTTAAATCATAAAAGTTCCAAACACTGCCAGCATTTGGTAGGATATATTTATTTATTTTCTTAAACAATGAGTTTTATAGAGAATTTTACCTTTTCCAAGTTAGAGGCCAGTACATAAATACTTCTTTGCCAGGTAATTTCAGGTACACTTTCATAAAGTACCTGCTATAGTTGCCAGGATACTTTGGATTTAGCAAGTAACAAAGCAAAACAGAAAATTTCCTCCTCTTGTATTTGTTTTTGAGTTTTAATTTAAGGTAGATGTTAAAAATTAGCACTCAGAGTATTAGATATCATCATGGTACTTTTAAACAGGGTGTGATTTGAATTGTCATCCCCCCCACCATCTCTCTTGCTGCTTCCTGTTGAAGCCTAATCGGTGTTAGCTATCCTCATTAGCATAGTTCTTCCCTATGATTAATTTAACAAAATTATATATTCTTATTAATAGGTTTGACTGGACAGGGCAGCTAAATCTTTTCCTATTGCCTTCAGTATAGTCTGTTAACATTGAGGCAGGTACTGTCCCTGGATTTCAGTATCACCATGTTTGAAGAAACATACTTGAATTTGAAAGGAACTCTAATCCAGCTACTTAAAGAAAACACATTAGTGAAATCAACCCTTGTTACTATAGCTAAAGGAATTTACGTCTGGATTTTTCTTTCTTTTGGATTTTTCCTCCAGACTGGTTGTTTTGGCATTGTAAACCTGCCTTCCACCTTCACCCACAAACCTGTTTCTGTGGAAACAGAACCGTAAATAGATAAGGTGGTTATTGATTTTCTTCTAGTGCTACCACCTGGTTTCTGCACAACCCTGGAGGGCATATGCCAATTTCCACATGCTTTCAACTCCTCTTTCTGTTCTTACCCTCCTGTTGCGCCTTGTGTTAAGATAATCCCGCTATCTATTATTTATCAAGAGGCCAGTGGTTTAGCTGTGTCTTAGTCCCGTCATAAATGAGACGGGTCCTTTTTATGCTCCTGTGTTCTGGAGCATCTCCAAACTGCTCAGTCTTTTATACTTCCGTATGGTGCTTCCACTTGCCTTTCATTTCTATCAGTTTGTGTCTCAGCTAAGGCCTTCCCATCCAGGTGATTGGATTTCCGGCATCTCTTCTCTTGAGAAGCCTCCTCTGACCCTTCCTCTACGTTAGCCTAGCTATGTCCCTTGACTATTTCTGCAGCACCTGTAGTGATAATACTGATATGATTATAGAAGTCAGAGGTGATATTCACATTGCAGAGGACCTGAACAGAGATATATTTGTTTGGAGGCAATCAACCAGCTTACTATTACAGCAACTAGCGCATAAACTCTACAAGGAAAAGAAGCTTTCCCTAATGAGAATAAGGTTAAGAATGACAACAACTATCTCTAGAGAAAACAGGGCTTATTCCTGCTACTTCTCATTATATTGATGCTTTTAGGTTAGTGGCCTGACATCATTATTTCTCTGTCGATGACTTCTCTCCATACAATGTAACTATGCAACAAACTCTTGTCCGATTCTCATCCCACTCGTTTTTTGAACTTCCCCTCAACCTTATCATCCTCTACTAAGTTTCCTTGTTGAGCAGTGGTAATGAGAGCATCTATCATTTACCAAGAACTTACTGTAGCCTGCTACACAGGGCACAATTTCCCCACTGACATCATTTCACTTCTTCCCTTTGACTTTCTATGATGCTTATGCCCATGCCACTTTACAATTTAATTACATACCATTGCATACATTAATTGTAGACTGCATGTGCAGCTTCTTTGCAAATTCTTTGTAACATTTACCACTTATGTAGTTCATTACCCCGAGTTACTACCATGTCTAATCTTCATTAAAGTAATCATCAGGAGCTAGAAATATTTACATTTTCTCTTTTCATCCTCACACCAATTCTTCAATTTGTGTGTTTCTATTGTTCTCACTTTTCACAGAAGGGGTAGCTTGAGCTTAGAGTTGTTTAAAGTATTTGCTCATGACCTGTAAGTGATAGAATGGGAATGTGACTGAAGGGCATTTATTTTTGTAGGGCACACACATACATCTTGTTGACCATATGCTGCTGCAGTACGGCCACATTGGAGAGTCTTCGGAATCCAGAGGTATTTGAAATGTTATAAGGCTGCAGTTCAGTTTCCCACAGTTGCTCATTACTTTGATAAACTTTTGGAATGAATGAAAGTTTTGTCTTTTTTCTTTCTTTGATTCTTCCTTTTAAATACATTGTAAAATTTATAGTTCTATTACCAACTTCCCATTATTTTCTCCACTCTGATGCTATACAGCCTTACTCTAAATTTTATGGCCATTTTATTTGGTTATTATCATTATATATGCACAAATGTGTAAGCACAACTTGCTAGGTCCAGCTTTGTTGTTTGTGTTTATGCAATTTTCTGATCTGACCACTTTGTATTGGATAGCCAGTTAGGTGTCTCGTCCCTGGAAGGGTTTAGTTCTTCCTCTCTAAGCAGCCTTTTTTTTGTCTTGTAGTTCTTTGTCTAGGGGTGAGACCTTGGAGACATTTTTTTCCCATTCCTCATTAGCATGTATAGTAGTTTGAATAAGAATGACTTCTAGAAGTGGAACATAGTGGATCATATGTTTCTTTAATTCCAGCAATCATAGGCAGAGACAGGAAGATCTCTGAGTTTGAGGCCATCCTGTTCTACAGAGCTTGTTCCAGGACAGTCAGGGCTACATAAAATAACTCTGCCTTGAAAAGCCAACCAACCAATGAACTATCCAACCAACTAACCAGCAAAACAACCTGCAACCAAACAACCAAAAAAGAATGGCCACTGTATGCTCATAAATTTTTATATATTTGAATGTTTAGTCACTAGGTAGTGAAACTGTTTGAAAAGACTACAAGGATTAGGAAGTAGAGACTTGTTGGAGTAGGTGTGGCCTTGTTGGGGGAAATGTGTTGCTGGGAGTTGGTTTTGAGGTTTCAAAATACTATGCCAGACTCTGCCTGCAGATCAGGATGTAGCCATGAGCTGCAACTCCAGTGCCTGCCTGCAATTCACTCTGACCCACCATTGTGATAACAGACTAACACTTTGAAACTACAAACAAATCCAACAATTAATGCTTTCTTTTATAAGAGTTTCAATGGTTGAGGTGTCTCTTTACAATGATAGACCAATGACTAACACAGTATGTATACTGACATTGTCATTGTTCAGGTTTTGTTTGGGCAGCCATAGTCTCACAGCAGATTTTTTGATAGCCCAGCTCTTAAATTCTTCCAGCCCCCTCTTCCATGATGTTTCCTGAGCCATGGGCACAGGAGCTATCTTATTGATGTAAATGTTAGGCCTGTGTTTCCCCCTATCTATTGATCTCTGCCTTGTGCCCAGTTGTGCTTTTCCAAAATGGTCCTATTTTAAGGTACTGCCTGATCTAAATGATTCTGTAGGAATGGCAAGATGGCTCAGCAGGTAATGGTACCTGCTCCCAAGTCTGAAAACCTGAATTTAAAACCCAGGACCCATAGGGTGATAGGAGAGAAATGATACCTTCTGGTTGTTCTTTGATTTCTATGTATATACTATGTCACATGTGTACTCACACAGATACATATCATACAAACGCTGAGCAACCGTGTTTTTAAAATTACGTTATTTTGTAACTATTAGTTTCATCCTCCTGTCCCAACAGACAAGAATTCCAATGCATTTTACATTACAGTAAATACAATGTATAAATTTTTTATAGTATAAATTGCATATGGGAAGTGATCAGGGGTTCAAAATAAAACAAACTTAACACCACTCCCAGTTTTAAAAGATCCTTTTTACTCTAGAATAGAATCAAAGAAATAAACATTAACATAACACAGTGGGACTCATGGCTCCAGCTGCATATGTAGCAGAGGATGGCCTAGTCGTCAACAATGGGAGGAGAGGCCCTTGGTTCTAAGGCTCTGTGCCCTAGAGTAGGGGAATGCCAGGGACAGGAAGCGTGAGATGGTGGGTTGATGAGCAGGAGGAGGGGGAGGGAATAGGGGGTTTTTAGGAGGGGAAGCCAGGAAAAGGGAGAACATTAGAAATGTAAATAAATAAAATATCTAATAAAAAATAAATAAAAAAGAAAATATGGAGGGCATAAAATTACATCAAACTATATAACTTTAGTTGGGGATTTAGAACAGAAAGAAATGGAGACTCAGTCCTGTGACAAGGCATTGAGCAAAAAGACAGACATACATTATTGTTTAAGAATTTCTGGACCTTAGATGAAATGCCCAACAATAGGGAGAGGGAATTTATAGAAAGTTCTGAAAGAACTACAGGGATGGAAATGAAGAGGAGCGAGGAAAAGAAAGTCCAGTGACAGGCCTAAAGTGCGATCCAGCTCAAGGGGAGGTTCCAAGGCCTGACATTATTACTGAAGCTATGGAGTACTCACATAAAAGTTCCTATCACGACCACACTCCGGAAGACCCAACCAACTGAGTCAGGTGCAGATATTTGCACCCAACCAATGGGCAAAAGCAGCTGACTCCTGTTGTTGAATTAGGGAAGGCTGATAGAAGCTGAGGAGGAGGGTGACCCTGTAGGAGAACCAGCAGTCTCAATTAATCTGGGCCCCAGACATCTCTCTAACCCTGGTCCACCAAACAGACAGCATACACCACCTGATATGAGGCCCCCAACACAGATACAGTAGAAGACTGCCAGGTCTGTATTCATTCAGAGATGATGTGCCTAACCCTCAAGAGACTGGAGGCCCCAGGGAGTTTAGAAGTCAGGTGGGGTGGAGGATAGGGACATCCATGTGGAGACAGAGGGGTGAGGAGGAGGTATGGGATGTAGGCAGTTGGAGGGTCGATGGAGGGGAGAATAAAATATGGAATGTAAAAATAAATTAATTTTAAAAAACAATAAATACAGCATGACACGAATTACTTATGCAACAGTCTTATTTGGTATTCATGTAGTTTCTTTTATCTTTACTAACAGAATGTTGATGAATGTAAACCTTCTTTTACTCAGAAAGTACAGGAAAAATAATTTCCAACTCCATCTGAGTCCTTACAGAATTGGTCATATTTATTCCATACATCAAACATCAAATTTGTACTTGATATTATCATTCTTTATTGTTCTGTTATTGTAAACATTATACATAATGGAAATAAAGATCTGAATGTGTACTGACAAAAAAAAAGAATTTTGGAAAGTCCTTTGTATTCTACTCTTAAACAATAAAAGCTTCTAGAACCTTGCCACTCCAGCAATGTTCTCTTGCCATTCATCTCACTTATCCAAAGGAAAGAAAATGATAAGAATAAAGAAATATAATACCCAAACCACTCTTAGACAACTGATAGAAAGTTTACATTGGATGGAATGGGAATCAGAAAAAAAAAAATAACATAAAATAGCTCTGAAAGACATCATTCTGCTTTCTCTGACTATGATTTTGGCTTAGTTTTTACTATTCAATTGATTGCTTAGGGACAACTAATCTTACGTGCATTTACCTTTAATGAACAGGTCTACAATTTCCCTCAGTGATAACAACAAAATCCCTAGTAATTATGGTAACATTAAAATTTCCATTTAGATTAACAAACCAACTTGGCAGATTAAAAAGAAAACAATGCGTTGTATTATAAAAATGTTTACTGTGTCATAAGAGCCTTAGGAATAAAATGCATTTGTTCACAACATTTATTTAACTTTAAACAGTAACAAAATGTTTACTATGTCAAAAGATCTTTAAGGATAAAACATATTTGTTTACAAACATTCATTTAGCTTTAAACAGATAAAGTAACAATGGTTCACTTTCACTTATGACAACTTACCAATTATTACAAGCCTCCTTCTAGAATTTTACAGCTTTATAGAGTCATAAACGCTTTATGATAGGGCTACTGTTTCAATGTCCAGGAAGCTGATTAGAAAATTAAGAGTGAAAGAAATTATGTTTGTTCTCAAAGTTATCATCTATTGAAGGATCCAAGCAAGATTTAACACTCGAGGTTAAAATCTGACGGGCAAGGGCACGGTTAGTAATGGTCAACTCTGGTCCTCTAGGAGTAAACATTCTCTGTTAGTAGCAAGGCAACAGTTGAGCGCTCTCCTCTTAGAAAGTAACAGTGGTTGATGATGTCATCCTTCAGAATCATCCTGAACTAGTGGATTTCCAGACAAAGCTCACCTACGTTCGTCCTGATGACCACACATTTCTAAGTGGTTTTGCCTGACTCTAAGAATCCCGAGATCACTTTCCTTTTCTCTTAAACTCTCTCTTTAGTGAGAATCTTCTTGAGTTCAAGAATCTAGAGAAAATACTCTCCTTGTTTGGCATACTTCCTTTTCAAGTTTGCTATTTTAACTCATCTCACCGTGTTCTTGTTGTAGTGACTTCCATGCTGGTAGAAGTTTCCCCCTGGAGGCAGGCCTCTGCAATTCTCCTGGCTGGCGCCTGTGACTAGGTGGTGAGCTTGATTCCTAAGCTTCCTTTGAGTGCCTGCGTGCCCCAAGGATTTAACTGGGCTTCTTCTTTCAGTTCTGGGTTTGTCATGGGACTGCTTGATTTTCTTCTGTAAAGGAGTTATTGATT
>JADRCC010577973.1:16801-28824 GCA_019843855.1 Hylomyscus alleni
TGCTATTTTAACTCATCTCACCGTGTTCTTGTTGTAGTGACTTCCATCCTGGTAGAAGTTTCCCCCTGGAGGCAGGCCTCTGCAATTCTCCTGGCTGGCGCCTGTGACTAGGTGGTGAGCTCGATTCCTAAGCTTCCTTTGAGTGCCTGCGTGCCCCAAGGATTTAACTGGGCTTCTTCTTTCAGTTCTGGATTTGTCATGGGACTGCTTGATTTTCTTCTGTAAAGGAGTTATTGATTAATAGCATCAGGTAAAAGATACTAGGTATACTGGTTTGCTAGACTTCTGTGTATACTGTGTGTGCCTTTGAAAGAGAAGGGATCTGTTATGTGTATGTGCATGTGGGTGAAAAGGTAAAGGGTACCTTTACAACCTTACATGGATGTGTTTGTAGAGACCAAAGGAAGCAGTCATGTTCTCTCTTCTGTTTCTCTACTTTATCATTATCTTTAGATAGGGTCACTCTCATAACCTGTTGCTCATTGGTTTTGCTATGCTGGCAGGGAAGGACTGCATGCCACCCCAGGAATCTTCTGCTTCAACCGCTCATTCCACTCATTAGTACTTTGCATTACTTTGTGGCCAGAGCTGGCATCTTACATGAGTGCTGGGTATACAAATGAGTTCCTCCTTATTCTTAAGCTACTGTGCAATCTCTTTAGCTCCAGAATTTTGAACTTCTAATCATCTCTAATCATTTAAAAACTTGTAGACAGTAGGCAGAAAACAGTGAGCTTCCGTGCTGATGAGACTCATTCTGAAAAGTCACAATGTTGCCTATAAGCTCCTGGTCCCCCATTGCAGATTTATGCCTGTCATTAAAAAAGCCTCTACCCTCACCTTTCACTGTGTGTATTCTTACCACAGTAAGAATTTCTGCCGGGCAGTGGTGGCGCATGCCTTTAATCTCAGCCCTTAGGAGGCAAAGGCAGGGGGATTTCTGAGTTCGAGGCTAGCATGATCTACAGCGTGAGGTCCAGGACAGCCAGAGCTACACAGAGAAACCCTGTCTCGAAAAACCAAAAAGAAAAAAAAGAAAAAAAAAAAAAGGACT
Source organism: Hylomyscus alleni (assembly GCA_019843855.1). NCBI lineage: Eukaryota > Metazoa > Chordata > Mammalia > Rodentia > Muridae > Hylomyscus > Hylomyscus alleni. The sequence goes on from JADRCC010577973.1 coordinate 17,856, forward strand.
TCTATCTGATAGATTCACAGGCAAATTACTTTTTATACAAATAAAATATTGCAAAATTTCTCAGACATTAAAGAAGTAAAATTACTAAGATTGTTATTATATTAAAATTTAAAGCTATCCTTAGAGAGACCAGCTCAGATATAGATTGCAAGTTCTCATAACAGACAAATCTTTGGCAAATACAATTTTAAAGTTATACTTTAATAGGAACAGTCTTCTCTGGATTACATTAAAGATAATACTAGTATATTTTTATCCTTTTTGCATATGGTCTTTCTAAATGTGTATAGGTTCACTGGCAAATATGGTAATATTTTATCTAAGTGTTGAAGATATGAGGATTATAGATTTATATTTAAAAAATTGAACAATTATTTCAAAATACTTATTTTATAAGCAATTATGTTCCATAGTAGGCTAACTAAAAGGAAGTTTCTAAGGTCTTTAGGAGACAACCCTTAGATTGATACTAAGACCAAATAGTTATTTGTTAGATATAGATTAAATTCAAATGACATAGGATATTGAAATATTATTTATCTTTGTTTTACATATATATACTTTTACTTTTTATCCTCACGTACTACAGGCAGGCTATATACTTGGGTACTTAATTAGTTATTTTTATTATTGTGATAAAATCCCTAACAAGAAACGACTTATGGGAAAGTTTAAACCACAGTTGGAGAGCTAAAATTCATCCCAGGAGGACAGGCATGCTTCTCAGGGTGACTCTCAGCAGGAACATGATGCGCTTGTTTATACCTGGGCAGGTCAGGTCTCAGCTGTGGACCTGAGAACATGGATTTTGACACCATATTCAGAGTTGGTCTTTTCTCTATGGAAAGACACTCACATGTACAGCCATTGATGTGTTTCACTGAATGCATAATTAAAATAGACTGATAATAAAAATAACCATCCTCACTTATTAGTGAATGAGTTCATTTTTCCTGGTTTGAGGAATTGTTTGATCTGGAAAGTACATAACAAATATGTAGCATAAAAATTGCTTTTTTTCCATGGATAAGGCTTGATAAAGTTAAGCACTTTATTACTAAATATCGTATCAGTCTACAGGTAGGTACTTCTCCCCTGTTAAAGCAATGGCAAATTTCGATTACTGGTTTGGTATTAATTAGAAATAATAAATACTATTTATCTTTACTTTATCATGATAGAAAGGATTTTGGGGTTTAACAGGGTTATTTTGTGGTGACTTTATTATGTCTCTATTATCATTTAGGACGGGGAGGCAAACGTGACCATGCATTACATCATCCAGAATATCTATCTATGCACTATCTGGAGAGCTTCAAGACACATGAGCAGTGCTATACAACCGATTTCTCAATAACTTCTTACAATGCACTGGACCAGTACAGCACTGAGTGAAGCTGCTCACTCTCTTCTGCAGGCCTTCAGGTGAGTATTTCTCTTTGTCACACTTGGCCTCCATCTTTTATATGGAGTTCAGAAACAGTAATCTTTGCTATGAGCTTCTTATTGCATGTGTGTCTATTTTTCTGCCCCCATCTCTGTGTATATAGGATTTGTGTAAGTGTGCATTTCATGCATATGTAAGCGCAGAGGTGCACATGTCCCCATAACATCTGGAGAGGTCAGTGGTTTAGCCTCACCTTGTACCTCCTTTTAAATATAAGGTCTTTCCTCTTGTTCACTGTTGTCTCCTGTCCCAGTTTTACATCTCTCTGTAAGAGCATTCTGGGATTACAAATGTGCTGCATCTGGCTTTTTATGTGGGTTTGAGTATACAAACCCAGGTAGCCAGACTTATACAAAAAGAGCTTTATCCACTGAACCATTTCTCCAGCCCTGCTATGACTTTTCAATGGATGGTTCAACTAGTTTTACAGAATATTTCATCAACCATTCTTCACCCAGTTTAGGAACCCAAAACTACCAACCTATCCTTGCATAGTCTAAGTGAAGACTCACCCGCAAACTTTCCCAGGTTATAAGTAGGGTGGGATCCTTATTAGCCTCTGTAGAAAACCATGTCCCTCACCATTTTTTGAGACTTTCTCTACTCATTAATGTATATCCTCTATATGATTTAATTAAAATAATTTCAATTGTTACATACATTTGCTTTCATGTTTTCATATTTCAGATATTTTCTTATAAGAGTATAATAATTCTGTTTTAAAATTTCTTTTACTTATTTATTGAGATGGGATCTTACTTTGTTGTAATGCTGGCCTTGCACTCAGAATGTCAACCAGACTAGGTTCAAACTCATGCATGATCCACCCATCTCATCCTTCCAAGTACTGAGGAATCAATTTAGAGATGTCATGACTACAGCAGGTTCTGGCTATCATTATATTTTATTTTCAGAGAACAATGCTATTAATAAACTTGAGATTTAGATTTTCATATTTATAGTTACTGTCACATAAGTGATGAGATTTTGGAGTTTTATAGCTGTGTTCTTGCTCTTTTAAACTATATTTCACCATAAAGGGCATAAAAGAGTCACATTAAGTGTTTCCATACATTATATTCTACAGAGAAATGAAATATCTTGAAACCTGCATTTTTCTTCAAACTTGAAACCAGAGACAAAGTCTCTCAGTTGATGGATGAGTATTTTTCTTGAATAGGAAAATTAATTGCATTGTTAAATATAAGTACAGTGGCTTTATTGAACTGAGTCTGAAGGACATGTCCCGACAGCCAGCTGTATAAGCATATGACAGAATTCCACATAAATTCGAAGATCCCTGAAAGACACACCAAACACTTGGGTTCTGCATAGAATGAGCTGGTGGTCCTCAGCCCGTGGGTTGAATGACCCTTCCAATTGTTGGAAAGCCCTTTCACACGGGTCACTGAAGACCACTGAAAAAACACAGACATTCACATTATGTTTCACAACAGTTATTTTCTGGTTGTGGGTCACTACAACATAAACTATTTTAATGGGTTGCAGTATGAGGAAGTTTGAGAACCACTGGAATAAGCCACTTAATATGACCAACAGTCTTACTCAAACCTCTGTAAGTTGACAGTAAGTCTGGCTCACTTACTATCAGTTAACTGTCTTGTGAAGGTTGGTATGGCACTCCTAACTAAAGATCCCTTATTCTCCCTATATTCCTAAGTGTCTTTAGTGCAAACTCTGCAAACTTCTTACAGATATAGGCACAATTATGTGCACATTCTTGGGCCAGAGTAAATTTCTTGTTTCTTGTTTTATTCTTTTCTACTTTTTTTCACTAGTACTGACAGCGAACAACGGAAATACTGAGCAGCCAAGTTTCTATTTTGAAGAGTGGACCTTGTAATTTTGAAATATCATCTAAAATAATAATTATTGGCATGTTCTACCTCTCAGATATGATTCCCTGGTGCTTTTAATAATGCATGAGGATATGCACGTGTGATGTGCTTCTAACATAAAAGCCATAGTTCAATATTGTCTCTTAAAATAACCTTAATTTTGAGCCAGTCAATTTTATAACACTGTTATTCAAATGATTCGCTTTAAATAGACAGAATTTAGTATACCTAGAAAAAAAATTGAGGAAAGCACCATAATGTCTCTTTTGAAAAAACTGCTGTTGCCTGGAATACTGCATGAACAATTCCCATCTGCAAATGGTTATTTATTGCTTAGTTATTTTTAGAATATCTTTGGATGCATCTCTCACAGTAGCCTCTGGGCATACTTTCAGGGTTTAATAATTAGTTTTCCCAGTATAGATTACACACAACATAGAAGACAACATAAACACAGGATGCATCCACATACGTCAGTGGAATTATGCACAAATAAACAGGTGTACTTCCTGTCCAGAGCTGAACAAACCACGGGGTGCAGACCAATCTATGCTCTTGTCAGTGACCAAGGGCCCACTTCCCCAGGCAGGGTAGAGGGCTTGGTTTGAGGCTGCGCCTTGTGTCTATAACTTTTACTTAGGCTACAGTGTTTATGCTCTGAATTGGAATTATTAGATCTGAAAAGAAAAAGAAAAACAGATAGTGCTGCACAATTTCAATGTAAGATTGTAAACTATACACCAGTGCAGAATGTGTAAATGATTTCAAGCATGCTGAGTAGCACACCCTGGGGATGTGTAGTACTCAAGCGTCTTCCAAGTTGATTTTGCTGGTGGTTGTTGGTTCGTTCTGTGACATGTTCCTACTTTGTAACCCAGGTTATCTTCAACACATGGTACTCTTCCTGTATCAATATCCTCCGTGCTTGAAATACAGACTGTCACTTTTCTCTTTTTGCTGCTGTGATAAAACACTGAACAAAACAAATATGGAAAGAAAAAAAATGTATTCCTCCTGCAGCTTTTCAGTCCATCATGGAGGGAAGCCAAAGCCACAACTCAAGACATCAAGGCAGAAACCTGAAGCAGACAGCAATGGAAGAACAGTTCTTACTGGTTTAAACCCTTTGGTATGTTCAGCTATATTTCTTATACAACCATGCCAGTATTTCTAGGAATAACATAGGCAACAGAGAGCTGTCCTCTTCTATACCAATTAGCAATTAAGAAAATGCATCAGACTCATATAATATAGGAAATTCCTCAATTGAGGTCCCTCTCAACTGACTATATGTTATGCTCAGTTTATAGTTGATGCTAACAATGATTGTTATCAGGCTTGTCTCAAGATCTTGAAAGTTTCAGACATGCTACTGCAAAAATTAATGTACCAGACTTTAGTTGGTCTTTCTTGGTGATTAATTATAATTTTAAATTTGACTGGATTTACAATTACTATGAAAACACACCTCTCTCTGTGTCTGTGAGTTTTAACTGCAGAAGAAACACCTACTTTGAATGTGGATAGCACATTCTATGTGTTGCTATCCTGGGCTGAATAAAAAGGAGAAAGTGAGTTGAGAATCCACATTAATTCCTCTCTGTTTTCCGGCTGAAGATACAATGTAACCACTTGGCAAGTGTCTTCCTTGAATGATGGACCATATCTTCAAATTGTGAGCCCAAAGCAACCCTTCTTTCCTTGAGTCACTTTGGTAAGATATTTTATCGAAGCAAGAAGAAAAGTAACGAGTGCATTTCTGTTCAGAAAATCTCATCTCATCTAATATCACCAAATGAGTGACTCTCCCAAAGGTGTAGCTGATGTGACAAATTAAGTCTGTAATTTGTGATTGAGGTACTAGAGGTAACTTAATTATATTCTTCTCTGTGAGTAGACCATTCAGTGATCATGTAACAAGGGCTAAATCAGCTATTATAGGACTGTGTACAGAGATAAGGAAAGACAGAGATTCAGTAGAAGTGAAAGATGATGGCTAGAAAGAATGATAAATGAAAGCAGAAAGAAACAGAGAAAGGGAGAAGAGAAAGAAGGAGGGATATGGGAAGGAGAAAGACAAGCAGAGATCAAGAGAGAGAGAAGAACAGAGACAGAGAGACATAGAGACATAGAGCTTCCTAATAGCTTCTTGATTTTACTGGATCTTAGTCTTCAGCTCTTTTCTGTACTAATGCAAGATCTGACTCTGACTCCATCTTTGCCTCTGTTGCACTTAAACTAGCTTGAACTGCTTTATGAAAACAAAGCATATTCTGTATATCAAGGATAAGAATTATGACACTTATCAACGGAGATATCTAGAGCTGGCAATCCTGACCAATTCATATGCAGGTATACCATGGTTCAGATATGGGTTAATGAACTCTGTTCCTTCTCTAGGCTTTTCTTTCTAATCTTTTGGCATTTTCCAGGTACTTAGAATTTTGACAGCCAGTTGTAGTGGCACATGTTGTCAGGATTTACTAAAGGAGGCAGAGGCAGAAGGATGTGTTGGAGGTCAGTCTAGGATACACATTCTATAGAGCTCCGGCAATGTAATTGGTTAGCTTTTGTTACTTATATGGCAGAAGGATTATGGGAAGAATAATAAGAAAGCTTGGAATTAGTGGAGGAGGGAAGAAAAGAGACATATGCATTTCTGAGATATGTATTATTAAATTGTACTGGAGAATAAAGTCACCTTAGGGCCCTGGTACAGTAGTTGCCCTGTGTTCACAAACTTCTGCTATCTTACAACTAGCTCCTACCATGACTGACAAGTTTTTCTCAGCTTTCTTGCCATGTTATTCTCATCTTAGATGCCAATTTAATCAAGCTGCTCTTAATTTTTCCCTCTAAATGTGTGTAGCTGCCTTCTAGGCCACTCATTTCTCTACATTTTTTTTCTCATTGTGTGAAGTTATCTCCACACAGAGTATTTCAGAGTAAAGACTTATCCTTCATTTATGTACTGCTCAGTCCTTAAATTAATGTTGCAGTCACTGCATATACAAAAGTTTTGGTACTTGAATTAACATGAACAACATTCTGAACATTCAAACTAAAATCATTTCTAGCTACCTTACTGGGAAAATTCTCCAGAATTCCAGATTGATTTGGGGTGAATTTTAGGCTGTGGAGGCTTAATCAAATTTGGGGGCCCTGTTGTCAAAAAGTAGGTTGATTACAAACCTATTTCTTCAAAAATAATCGGCAAGAAAGAACTTTTTCTAGTGTGCTATTGCTGAGTCTAAGATGTCATAGGAAAATTTCATTCTTTTCTTGGTTCATAGGTGACTTTCATCTTGTGGGTTCAGATGACTATCCTCTGTGTGTCTCCTGAACTAGTCTCCCCTCTAAAGGGAACTCTTATTGTCATGTAGACTTTATCATATCATTACCCTAACACCCCATAATAACCCCACATGTGAGGACCTTTATTTTGGGAGATCAAGCTTCTGCACACAGATTGAGGAGAAAGGAGAATACAAATATTCAGTCTGCGGTAGATATTTATTGCTGTAAAATACTCCGACACCATAATATAGCGTTACAAAATCATACTATAGCGTTATATTCCTAGAAGACTTTGTTATTCATTCTCCTCTTCTATGAGTCCCAACTCATAATACTGTAGAATAAAACTGATATACTTATTTCCTATATTATGAATGAGGAAACTCAGGCTTATAAAGGGTGGCTCTTTAGTCAAGGTTTTACATCCAGCGGATGGAGAAATAATTGTACAGTTCAATTCTGGCCTTTGCTCCAGCACATCAAGCTGTCCAGAAGTAATTGCTTTGGTTTATGTTTGGGTCCCACTCCCCCGGCAAGTGATCTTTTGTGACTCATTAGAATTCATTGTAAGTTTAGAAATATACCCCATGTTCAAATCTACATATGAATTCAATAGTAGATCTTTTCTAAAAATCATGCAGGTAGGCCTAAGCTTTTAACATTAAGAAGCAATCCAATGTTATTATCTCCAAAGTCATGCTTGAAATTGAGTTACATTTAAAAAAAAAAAAAAGAAAGGAAGGAAGAAAGAAAGAAAGAAGAATCACAAAATTCTAGTGCTTTCTATAAGTTTACTACTCTGTATTATATCAGACATATACCTATCTTTTGTTGCATATAGCCCATCAGCTGTGCTTTGACATATCTGAGAGGAACTGAGCATTATGTGACTCCCCATGTGACCTTTGGCAATGTCCACCTATGACATTTGTGCTTATTTAAAGCAGGCAATGAGTTGTGAAGCAGTCTGAGAAGTACCTGGCACGGCTTCCTGTGTGAATAAACTCTCTGAGGGATTGGTGCTCTTTGCAGTCAAAGACAAGAAACTGTATGCTAGCCTCCTTGCCACATTCATTCATACTTTCTTTTTTCCCTCTTTCTTTTTTATTGAATATTTTATGTATTTACATTTCAAATGTTATCCTCTTTCCTGGGTTCTCCTCCAGAACCCCTCTATCCCATCCTCCCTCCCCATGCTTCTATGAGTGTGCTCCCTCTCCTACCCATCCACTCCCACTTCATGACCTTGGCATTATCCTACACTGGAGAATCAGGCCTTCACAGGACCAAGGGTCTCTTCTCCTGTTGATGCCAGACAATGCCATCATCCTCTGCTACATATGTGACTGCAGCCATGGAGCCCTCCATGTGCTCTTTGGTTGGTGGTTTAGTCTCTGGGAGCTCCGGTTGGGGGGCGGTTCTGGTTGGTTGATATTGTTGTTCTTCCTATGGGGTTTCAAACCCCTTAAACTCCTTCAATCCTTTCTCTAACTCCTCCACTGGGTGTCCCTGTGTTCAGTCCAATGGTTGGCTGTGAGCATCCATATCTGTACTGGTAAGGCTCTGCCAGAGACTCTCAGGAAATAACTATATCAGACTCCTGTCAGCAAGCACTTCTTGGCATCTGCAATAGTGTCTGGGTTTGGTGTCTGTATATGGGATCCCCAGGTGGAGCAGTCTCTGGATGACCTTTCCTTCAGTCTCTACTCCACACTTAGTCCCCATATTTCCTTTCCTTTCCTTTCCAAGAGCCATTCTCGGTTAAAAATTTGGAGATGAGTGGGTGGCCCCTTCCCCCAACTCTGGGGCCTTGCCTAACCTCTGGATATGGTCTCTACAGGTTCTCCCTCCTCTTTGTTGGACATTTCAGCTACCTTGCTTATTTTTTATTTTTTTAAACATTGCCATTGGCTAACTCTTACAACTGTCTCTACCTTCAAAAATGGAAAACATAAGTAAGTGGAAGAAATAATTTTGGTTATATTTATTTTAAGATTTCTTTATTCACTTTTACATTTATGTGTATGTGTCTATCTGTGTGAATGCATGTTATTTGTGTGCAGATGCCTGTGGACACTAGAAGAGCCACTGGAGGACAACTGGTGTTTGAGTTACAAGTGGTTGTGAGCCACCAAACATAAGCTTTGGGAATCAAACTTGTGTTCTCTGGAAGAGCAGGAAGTCCTTTTAATTGCTGGGCTATCTCTTCGTCTCCTAAAGCCTTTATTTATATAACTATTATATATATATATATATATATATATATATATATATATATATATATATATGAGTGCGTATATACATGTGAGTGCAGGATCCTCTAGGGGACATAAGAGAGCATTAAATTCCAGTAGCTGGAGTGCCAGGTGATTTTGAGATGCCTGGCATGGATACTAAGAACTGAACGTGGGGCCTCAAAGGAGTAGTAAGTGTTCTTAACCACAGAACCATCTCTCTAGCCCAATAGGTAGATGAGTTTTATTTTATGAGTATGAGTGTTTCAACTGTACATATGTAAGTATACCATGTGGGTGATGGGTGTTCATAGAAAAGAGAAAATAGCATCAGATCCTCTGGAACTGAAGTTACAGATGCTTGTGAGGTAGCATATAAGTACTGAGAATTGTACCTTCATCCTCTCTCTGCAAGAGCATCAGTTGTTGTTCTCTTATGGGATGTCCCTTTAACCCTGGTTAGATTTGTTTTTAAGTTACCTTTGCCTAGTAGAAATGTATTTCTTCTGACTTTATCACAGCATCTTTCCTACAGTAATGGTTCTTGTTTTGGAAAGCACATCCTGGGCAAGATGTTTCTAATATGTCCAAATTGCAAGATTGGTGGGCCAATTGAAGGAGCAGTAGTCAAGGGTGTGTTGGTGGCAGCAGCTGGGAAACAGCACATGGACATTCTTAGGGTACAGAACAGTGATGCTCTCTAAGGATTGGTGATGCCCATCCTTGGAGGCTGAATACCAATTAAGATCAAAGTAGAAGTGAGGGGAGTTCAAGTTTTAGCAAGATGAGACCCAGCCTAATGCTAGTGAACATATTTAAAGGATCTTTAAGAGACGTCGGAGTTTATTTTTCACAAATACATTACTTTACTCTAGAACTTTTTAAAATTGCAAAGACCTACATGTGGGTGTCTGTGAAAAACTATTTGATATAAACTATTAGTATTATACCTCAGAAGGCATGGTGTTAGTGGTATCTGTTAAAGGGAAATACCATCCCCCAACTCTTACCTTCTCTTACCTTGACCTACCCCCCATCTCCAGTTTGATTCTTGTTGGTTCGTGACACCGCAGGGTGAATTTATATCTGCACCAAGATCTGCTTCATATTTAACAAATCCCTATAGTTGGCCTATTTCCTATTCACATAAAAGGAAAACAGAACCAGAAAGAGATAAAAGGATGAGTCTACTTTACCCTTTTATAGTATCTCGAGTGTATTTCCAAGGCAGTGGTGCATAGCTGTTAATGTGATGGTATTAAAGACTGGGATACTTCGATTGGTGGCTCTTTTCTGAATAGTTTACAATTAGAAATCTGTGTCTGTTATGATTCTGCCTGTTTCATCTCATCCATTCGACTTCTGAGAAACATGCATAGGTTGAAGACAGAGGTGTCATTACAGCTAGGAGTGTCTGTAAGCCATTCCATTTAGTCACCCTGCAGTTGCTAACTTGGTTTTGAGCATTCTTCGTGTATGCTCTGTGTGTGAGCAGAGTAGGGAAGCCTACCATGCGATGTTTTCCTATAGTCCTTCATTTGAGGATGGCATATGGTGGTGGTTTGGGTGAGAATACTCTCTAGAAGCTTATATGTCTGAATAAGCTTCAGTATTTAAATGTTTGAATTGGTTGCCAGTTGGTGGAACTGTTTAGAAAGGTCTTGGAGGTGTGGCCTTGTTGGAAGAGGTCTGCTACTGGAGGGTGGAGTTTAAGGATTTAAAATCCCATGTCACTCTCAGCCCTGTCTGCCTTGTGTTTGTGGATCAGATTTATGCTCTCAGCTTCTGTTTCAGCATCATGCCTATTTGTCTGCTGCTATGTTCCCTGCCATGGTGGTCATAGTCTCACCCTCTGTGACTGTAAGCCCTAGTAAACTTTCCTATAAGTTACTTTAGTCATGGTGTCTCTTCATAACAACAGAAAAGTAACTAAGACCATACCAATTTCATTATATCAACACTGTATCTAAAAACTACTTTAAAGAAGGAACCCATTTTCCATTTCATGCTGTATCCTCTGTTGATGTTTGCTCATTCTCTCACACATCATTCTTTACTACTGAGCTTTAGCATGGACCCACTTCTGCTCAAGAACATTTCTCTGTAACCTCCACTAGACATCTCTTCTCCCT
>JADRCC010577974.1:811-30556 GCA_019843855.1 Hylomyscus alleni
GGCATTAGAGTCTAAAAGAAAGCTGGCCCCATTACTGGTAATTATAGTTAATCAGCAACAATTGTCTTGACGGAGATAGCGATCAACCATGAGCGCTAACCTAACAAGACTAATGAGGCTAATGGAGGATGAAGAAGCCAAGCTGAGCTGAGCAAGGCGCTGGCTGCAGACCCTGAGCCTAGCAAGCTTTCTCTCCCAGCTCACTTACCACCTGTTGTTTTCAGACAAGCAGGCACAATGCAAGCTTCATTGGAATTAGAGGACCCTTTTGTAACTCTCGGAAGAGATGGTGAGAAATGGTTAAATGCTTAGCCTCGCACTGTGGGCACTAGGTATTTGCATGGTCTGCACCACATTAGCAGGGTGATACTGCCTTTTCATGCTCAAATGTGGTATGAGATCCAGCTGAAGTGGCAGCCCCTGGGAGCTGCTTAGCCCAGCACACTCTCAAGCCATCCAAGGTTCAGTTTGCATGTCTGCAAGATCCCACAGATTCCTATGCATGTTAAAGTTTGCAAAATGCTGGTATCTTGAATCAAGGGATGACCTGGACCTACAAGTTTAACTCTGTAGGTACTGCTTCTTATATATGGACAAGCTATGGCAATTGGTACCCAGTAAGTAATTCTAGAAATACATTTTTATTATACATACATCATATATATGTGTGTGTATATATATGTATATATGCATACATATACATATATATGTGTATATATATACAGAGAGAGAGAAAGAGAGAGAGAGAATGAGAGGGAGAGAGAACAGGTGAGCATGCAAGTACTTGCATGTATGTGCATGTGTGTGTGTGTGTGTGTGTATGTGTGTGTATGTGTATGTGTGTGTATGTGTGTGTATGTGTATGTATGTGTGTGTATGTGTGTGTATGTGTGTGTGTGTGTGTGTGTGTGTGTGTGTGTGTGTAGTCAGACATGGATGTTCAGAGTCTTTCTCTAGTGCTTTCTTATACATTTTTTTCACATAAAGATTTATATATATATCATCAATGGCTCAGTGGGTAGAAGCCACTGACTGTCTAAATCCATTCACATTGGGTTTCCAGCCCTCACTATCATCTGAGCCCCAAGTGCTGAAGTTACCGATTTATGCCACCATACCCAGGTTTTACAAGAGTGCTGGGGATCTGAACTTATTCTCATGTTTGTATGTCAGGCACTTTACTGATTGAGATAACCTCCCGGAACACATTTTGACATATATTTCACTGGCATGTCTTTAATGCAAGATATCATGAGTGCCCACAAAAGAAGAGGTGGAATATTTCCTCTGGGCTGGGTGGGTAGAATCAGGTCTGTGTGGACAACGCACACAACCCAGAGCTATCTGTTAAGTGCAGCATTCTTTTATGTTTGTGTTTCTATTGTTCTCCCAAGGAGCCAATGCATTGCAATGTGCAGAACCTCACTTTTACAACTCAAGGAAGGTATAAAACCCTTTTCTCCTTCGTGTCTGTAAAAAAAATCACCTGCATCTGAGAGAGACAATTTGAGATGATCATTCAGTGGGTGTTTTAATTAAGAGTTACATTCAGTGAAAGCTGAAGTCTGGTGTTTTTACCTTCCTAGTACGAATCCAACATTGACTGCAGGATGTCATACATTTTAGATTGGGCCTTGTATCTCAAGTACTAATATGTAAATATAAATTAATTACGATGAGTTGAGTAATTGTAAGCAAAATGAAGACAGTGAGATCACCTGTCTGTAACTGCAGTTGCATTATGAAGAACACACCACCATTCTCTCCCCATAGAGAAGCCAAAGCTAATACCTCATAGGAGAAGAGAAGAATCGAATTGAATAGAATAGAAGAATTTCTATTGACAAGAAAACTAGGTCTCTGATTGCCACAAACAAATTGTTTGTTTGTATTGTTTACTGAGGATTTATGTGCACTGTATGCCTTTGGAATGTGATCATCAGTGGGCAGAACTGAAAGAAGGCTAGAAGACTCTTACAGGTACAGTTCCACTCCCTGAATTATCTAAACTGCTTTTCTCCTGTAGTTAAATACTTCAATTATCATATCTATTGCTTCTTGTTATGGACCCACGCATCTATATAATGTTATTTCTCATTACTTATTAAATCAACTTTAGCTGTTGTCTAATGACTTTACATGCTGATAGTTTATGATTTACCATTGAATATGTCTCCACATTTTCTTAATACTTTTATTAATTAATCTCGAGGTTAACAATCATTGTATTAATAGTTTGTTTAGTTTCCCAAGCCCCTGTCAATATTTATTTTCAAAAGCTCATGTACATTTACCAAGTGCTTATTATCTTCTAGTAATCATGCAAAGTGCTGAGATTCTCTATTGATTTAGTTGAGCAGTGGGTGTGGTGGATCCAGTAGCGGTTGGGTTCTTGGGGGTGAGTATGATCAAAGATATTGTGTGAAATTCTCAAAAGAAATAATAAAAAAATGAAAAAGAAAAGGACAAAAGTATACTTGGGAGCAAACTTACAACACTGTGCCTGATTGCACATGCTGGTGCCCTGCTTATGTCTCACATGGGGTTGCTGGTCATTTATTATTATAGAAATATTGTTACAAAGTGTTGTGGTCAAAACCTCATTTTTTCCCTCACAGCTTTGGAAACCTGTAATGTGGGCAAGGGTTAGTTGAAAGTATGTCTCATCTCCACAACAGGCCAGTGTTTGAGACCAGTATCTGAGCTGGGAAAGTGTAAATACTACCCAGAGAAGCAGAGAGAGCCTGAGCTGGATCACTAGGAAGGCTTCATTCACTGCTCTGGCTGTGGATTGTGTTCAGGTGAGGGATGAACCCGGGACCTACATGTACATCCTGTGAGGCTTGGGTCTTTGAATAGTTTCTTATATTACGGGTGCCATGAAATTGTGATGGCCAGATACAGAACTCTAGGATTAGAAAAAACAAATAAAACAAACAAACAAACAAACAAAAACAAACCAACAACAAACAACCATCTCTCTATCCTAGAGTTTGAAGTCATTTAATGAGACTCCAACTTGGCCATTAATAATTTTTAGTTTTCTTCTCACTCCACCTATGCAATTTCCATTTTTAACTTTCTCTTTGATTAAATTTCTAACATTTTTTATTAGATGCAAGTGCATGTTTTATTTGATCTTATAGTTATTATGTTTTCTCCTCCAATTGTTATTTTGTTCTACATTGTAGACGTTCTAAACATTGTATCAGACCTTCTGCAGTTGCCTGAAATAATATCCATACACTAAAACCTAATTTCTAATGTGATAACATTGGGAGGGGTACTTCAGGGGTGATCTGATAATAAAATTGATGGGTTTGTGAAAAAAAACCCAGAGAGATTCTTCTACATGAGGTAGCGGTTTGAAGGCACTGTCTGGTCTCTGTTGTCCTCTTGCCAACTGGAGCAGCACTCTGCCAGGTCTTTACAGGTTCAAGTCACAGTTGCACCAAAACACATGGGGTCTTCAGAGGTGTGTGAACAGACAGGGTGCACTTCCTTGGCTCGTCACATCCTCTGCATTATGTTGAAAGCTGGAAAATATTTTGCCTTTCTGTGCATTATACTGTTCTAGAATATACTCCCTTTCATCAAAAGTAAAAAAAAAAATAAGTCTGATAATGTTAAAATTTTATAATCTTTAATTCTTTTAAAGATACCTTATATTCTTCCAGAAATACTGCTATTAAATTAAAAGGGCTATGTCAGCTTGTTCAAACGCTGCCATGAGCAAACCAAAAGAGTGTAGTGCACAGCTAGCTGTTGGTGATCTTTGTATCTATGTGAAAGAGATCAGAGATTCAAGAGATTTGGAACAATATACTTGTGAAAATTAAATTACCTGTTTGAGAAACCTTAAAAGGGCTTACCCAGGAAAAAAAGAGTCCAATCTATTAGAACAAGGTATAGAAATTTGTCAATCATTTGTGAAGTTTAGAGCTTTATCTTAATTTTTATTGACCAATTCAAAATCGGAGTCTGTTTGTTCTTGTTTTCTTAACATCACTTCCCCAAATTCCTTGACCTATAAATATTTTTTCTTCTCTTGTGCATGTGTTGGAGGGTGCTTAGACAGATTACTATAGATTGAACATAGAGCTTTGTACTGTACCAATTTTTCTTTCAATATATCTTTCTTTTATAGCACTTGATTTTTGATCAGTATCTTTCCAGCTATTCCACAAATGACTAGTGATCCAACCTCCTATTGTTTTCCCTCCAATATCTCTTTAACATGGTTTTATCTCTGCTGAAACTTCTCTAAAAGAAAGCACATTATTTTTAGGTTGAATATGAAATGGATGATAAGTGACTCTACCAAAAAAAAAAAAAAAAACCAACAATTTCATGTTTCTCAAGTCAAGCTTTGGTGATTTTACCCTATAAAATGCTCTGACAGATTTCTCAAACAAGTAATTTAATTTTCACGAGTATATTGTTCCCAATCTCTTGAATCTCTGATCTCTTTCACATATATCCAAAGATCACCAACACAGCTAGCTGTGCTCTAGATGATTTTGGTTTGCTCATGGCAGCTTTTGAACAAGCTGAACAAGCTGACATAGTTTTAGAAATGATTAACTGCTCTGAAGCTTGAACATCCTCTCTGGGAATGTGACCTTGACTGTCTCTCTATCTCTCTCAGCAGCAACTTCGTGCTGTATGTTAACTATAGGGCATTCCCATGTCAGCCAGGCCATGGTCTACAGTAGGGTTTATGATTGTGCAGGCTAGGACTAAGCGTATAAGTGGTCACATTATTCCACTATTACAGAGTCATGCCGTCTAGTATTTCTACTCTATAGTAGTTAGAGGCAATTTCCATCTATTTATTAGTTCCAAAGTTCTGGATTCTCTAGAGCATCTCGGAACCAGAATCATCTTGTCTGGAGTTTCTGTAAATGGTTTTTTTTTTAATTGGTAATACACTTTTTCGATTATTCTGGGCCTTTTCACAATGTGATAGCTCATTTTCATTCTGATTGACACTCCACAGTTTATATAAACTATCAAAAATAGCCTTTGTTTTATATAACTTAATTTTTCTTTTTTTAACTATGAATTTGTAGCATTTTCTTTTCTACTCTTGCCTATGAATCTTTCACATGATTATTACATATTTTAACTGTAGCTTCTATTCTGATTGTTGAAACTAAATCCTCTAATCTGGCAGTCAGGACGAAACTTATGTCTACCATGACAAAAATTTTTGTGTAAATAAATTCTCAAAACAAAGAATAGGTGAAGTGCACTTCTAAGTAAAAATATAATAGTGTAAGAGAAAAATTTCTTTATGAATAATTGCTTTAAAAACTAAAGCTTGTTTGTTGGTTTAAAATCGTAATTTGAAAGGATATGAAGAACAGTTAAAACTTAAAAAGATTAACAGATAATACTGAAATTAGGTTTACAATTATCTTACATGGTTTAACTAGAATTATAGACACATTTGCATTCCATACATTATCTGTAAGTCTGAGATACAACTTTTTACTCAAATATTCTCAAAGCATTTCTCAAAATATGTTTAATTTTTTATGCTAAAAAAAGACAAAATTTCTAAATCATCCACGAAAGTAGATACAGCTTCAAACCACCTCCTGTACATATAGGAAAGAAAAAAAACCAGAGAGCCGACACAGTTTGGAGGAATCAGTTTCTTGCTGAGATGGTGGGCATTGATGCTAGGATGATGTGTTAAAGGGAGAGTCATAGTACATGCCACTTACTGTAAATTATTAAATGGGCATTCCACTTCTTCTTTTGCTTGATGAAAATGTAGCATCTTTGACCAAAGGTCAAATAGAATGCATCTCTGTGAGTCTCAAAGCACCAAGTTAATGAGTCTATTTAAACATTACCACATTTCATTGTGGTTATATGTTCACTAGTTAACTCACTCAAGGCAGGAACATGCCTTATGGATAGCTTGAAGTAGCGCATACGGCACATATGGAGAACCTATCTAATAAATTATTGATGGTTTTCCAATTAAACATTTATATTATTTTCCTTAAAATTAGCAGACCATTTTGTATATAATACTAAACTCTCTCCCTTCCCTCCCAATTATTGATGATCTTTTTCATACATTTCTAACGATAATAGTAAAAACAGCCAATAATGTTTTTAAAAATTTAAGGGCCACAGAGTCATTATTTACTTAATCTCATAACTCTATTACCTAGTTATTATCATTATTCACATTTATTCTATTAGGAAAAGAGATAAGGAGAAATGGGGTGACAAATCCAAAGTTGGGGTGCTGATGCATGGTTGGCCCATCAATCAAACCGAAAGGTGCAGTAGACATTTGAAACATCAAGAGAGAGGGCATACAGAGTATTGAAGGACTTGGAAAATGGTTATTCAAGGCTGAGAAGCAGAAGCCTGGTGTCAGCCCTGCCGTTCATATTAGTCAACGGCCATCTGCTGGAATACAGAAACATTAGCTGCCACTGTCACCCCAACCTGGTGTCTCTCCCATTTAACTCACTCTACTCATGGGGTATTTTTTTTTTTTTTGGCTATTCATTAACTCTGTTTCCAGAAGCAAGAAAAGGAGAGAGAAAAAAAGATGAGGGAAGAAAAACAAAACTAATAATTAATAATAATAAATGTCATGTTGCTGGAGAAGGAGTATTAAATACTCTGATTGGGGCAGGAAGACTGCTCAGTTGACATCTCTCATAAGTGAAAAATATAGATGACTTTAAATGTCCAGAACCCATGTGAAAAGAAACCCATGGAGGCACATGCCTATCATCCTATCACTGACAGTCCACAAGAGGATCCCTGGAGCGTGCTAGCCAGAGCACTGAATCTGAGGCTCTCAGTTCAGTGAGAGACCCTGTCTCATAACATAAGGTGGCACATGATAGAACATTGACCTCTGGTCCCCACATGCATGCATTTGTGCATTTGTCTATGTGCATTTACACAAGACACGCACACAAATAAAAGTATCCTGGAACCTGTACACATACATATATTGCACACATACAAAGTAAATTAATTTTAAAGTTAGACTCTTCTTCATACGTAGAGATGCTAGCATGTTCTTGCTCTTCTTCACTAGTGTTTTCTTTGAAGATCAAGAGAACAAGATTCTGTATAGAGCCCTGAAGAAGTCAAGGTGATTCCTGGGTCTGTGTTCTGCATTTGTGGACGGTCCCTCAAAGTATGAAGAAAGACCTGATAATGCATCAACTCATTTCCAAAGGCTTTATTTATGGATTGGAGCTATAACCCTGTACATCGCTCCGACCCCTCAATCCTACTCATCATCTCCAGGGATACTCAATCCCAGCATCTATTCTCCAGCATCTCGAGCTAAGGAGAGACCATTTCAGAGAGATGCTGTGCTACTGTTGAGATCAGATGGCAATCTTCTCCCTTAGGCTCTACGAGGGTTTGCAAGAATGATTCTGTTAGTTCTCCAGCTTCTTTTTCTCTCTGACCTTCCCTTTGGAACCTTCCATAGTGCTGACAAATCCTCCCTCCCCTGATGTCAGCTCAGTGAGAACACCGATAAAGCAGCCTTTATCTACCAAGCAGAGAATTTCCACCACCACCCCCCACACACACATCTGCCTGGCAGTAATCCAACACAAATCCAAGCCTCCAAGTTGTCCAGACTATATTAAATGGCCATTGGGGAACAGCACTGAAAGCTTTGGGATTTCATTTGTTTTCCCTTTTGTGTCACAGAACTAAACTGTAATGCTGACTTCTTCAAGGCAGCAAATAGTCAGGTGACACTGTCAGCAGCCATTTCTTACAGCTCCATGGTAGGGGTGGGAGACCAGAGTGCTGAACAATAAAACTTGAGATCATTGCAAGTTGAACCCTTCAAGCCTCAAATTAAATGTCAGTTACTTAGAGAAACTGTCCCTGACCTTTGGCAGTACTGGGCCTCCAATAATGTCTTAGGCCCTCCGTAGTAGTTATTAGGTTTTAATTATTATGTCTAAAACCATATTAATTCTTTCACATGGTTTCTGAGTTAATAAAGCCTATCTAGTACCATTTTTAATTCTTCTCTCTATCCTCTCACAACCACATACTCGGTGCCCTTTATTCTACTATTGTTTGTTTTTCTTTGCTTATGGCATCTATCATCTAGAGGCAATGAATTCAAGATGAAGGATCCTGGAAGTGTGTGTGTGTGTGTGTGTGTGTGTGTGTGTGTGTGTGTGTCCAAAAGTCCAAAAAAGAGAGAGTGGCAAAGCAGAAAGGGAGAAGATCCCAACTTTCCTGTGCCGCTACAAAGTGAAAGGCGAGTGAGTCATAGTACACAAATCCTGCATGACTTACTGAGCTCCTTGCTTTGAGCTCGTCCTTTGGATGAGACTTTCACAGAATATATGTCATATAAACAAGGACTTCAATACATTCATATCAAAGTGTGCTTTGGCATGCAGAACCAGAAATGACAGTTTAATTCAGTTTTGGTGTCTTCATGTGTCATGGGCATTTAATTCCATATAAGAAGATTAAATAATTTCACTAGTAAGGTATCAGATAATTTGACAACATTTCACAGGTCATAAAATACTTTCAAGCAGTAACCCCCAAAATGTGTTTAGAAGAACTTTAGAAGAACTTACCTAACATGAAATATTCACTTCCACTGTGTCCTGTGTGTAGTTGTCTTGTGTGTGTGTGTGTATGTGTGTGTGTGTGTGTGTGTGTGTTTTGTTTTATATTTCACAGCCACTGGCATTTACTTTCTTTTGAGAACCAAGAACCAATCATTAGAAAGACTACTTTGAAAAGAGTTAATTTTACTCTCTCTTCATTGCCTATGTCATTAAGTGGCAATGAATTCAAGATGGTGGTACCCAGGGTTTTTATACCCTTGAAAATGGATTACAACATAATAGATGATGCATTAGATCTGCTGCTGTACAGTGCCACTTATCAATCACCTTTTCCCAAAATTAGGATGACCATCCTAGCGACAGTTCCACAAAGACTTTCATATTGTGTTCGCTGATTCCAAGATTCCAAAGTAGATGATCTCTGTGATATTTTGAGAGGTCTAAAGTATATTGCAAATGCCTATGGCACCAAGTGACAACAGATTCAAATCACAGCGCATGAGACATTTGTAAAGCTAATGATGCATTGCAAAAATAAGTGCTTCTCACTAGAATATTTGACTTCAGAATGGGGATTGTGTTTTTATTAGTCATGTTAGATTGCCTGCAGCCTTGCATGTCAAGGTAGTTTAGACATATCATAGTGACTGTATTATAATTGTTCTTGTAATTTATATTACCTTATGTAATTATTATGTTATTATGTATCATACTATATACATTATATCATATTATATTAAATTGTACTTTTATTTTAGGAGATTTTATTTTGCCCATTTTTACTTTAAAAGGTTAAGTACAACGTTCAAATGAAATGGAGAGGATATTTCACCTTTGCAACTGATGATTGAATTAAAAGTGTTCTCCCAATGAATTCCCATAGCATGTCTTTGTAAGATTCTGTTACTAGGTTGCAGCTAATCCAATATCTCTGAGCTCCAGAAAATCAAATGAGTGCCGGACTAAATTCCACATTAAACTCTCCTGTACCTAGTTCTTACTGGTCATTGAAACAGCACTGCTATCATGCAGATCATTTTAGTCAAATTAACACTACAGTGTAAGCATCTGGCTCATTGTTGTGGCATAAATGTTTAAGGACTGGACTGGGACACCCACATCCCATCAGGTCATTATGACCATCATACTACTGAACAGATTTGTGGGTGCGCTGAGAAAATTGGTGGAAAATACAGTCATTTCTAAGAAATGAATTCTGCTGACTTGCCCACAAGATTTATGAAGTCTCCATGTTTTCCCCTGGCAACTCCAACTTCCTACCTGTACTGTGAATATACCAAGCTGAAATAAGCACGTGTAAACCATAACTCAGCCTATTCTCTCCATATCATTAGAAAAAGAATGCCTTCATTTCAAAAGTTTCCACCGCTTTAGTTGAGTGAGAAAATTTCTACTCAGTGCTGCCTACTTTATTAGAATAACGGTTGCTAAATTGGTTGAATAACAGATTGCATTCTGCTGCTATTAGTCAATGCATGAGCTGACCATGTAGGATTATATACTTTGTGGTCTCCTTTTGCAGTGGTAAATAATAACTTCAATATTTTTAATAACTTCTGAGTTTATTGGGAAGTACCAGTAGTGTTCCATATCAAAATTTAACTGCATTTTGATTATAATTATTATATATTTATATATAATTTATATATATTTATATATTTATATATTTATATTTTATATATTTATATATTATATATATTTATATATATAATTATTATATATATTAAATATTATTATAATTATATTATAATTAGAAGAGGTTATTGAGATTGAAATCTAGGTTATCTCTCCTCTTTTTGCCCTTGAAGGTTTCCTAGCTTCAGAAGTGTGCACTTTTCAGGATCATTCAATCTTCTACTCTTTCTAGTTTTTCAGTGTTCTGAAGTAGCATACCATGAATAAGCCAATGATTATAAACATACCATAAAGAAATCATAGGTTCACTTACCCACCTCCTCCTTTTTTCAGTTCTTAGTAATGGCTCTCGGTTTTCAACAGGGATTAAACCTGTTTCTATGAAAAAATATTTGATTTAATTCTCTGGTCCTTATGCTGTTAGGTATACATTCACTTTTCCTGGCTCAAAGTAAAAGTAGCTGTGCTCCAATAACTTTATTAAAAATGAAAATGACAGTTAGCACTCAGAAAGTATCATGGATTTTTGGAGTTACATCTAGCCCCTGCCTACATATTTCAAATGAACATTTTAATTAAATTCATCAAATGTCTTTCACAAATGGTCACTTTGTATAAGCCACAGATTGAAAGAATGGAAATAGTGTGTGGTTTTTCAGTCACTAGATTTATGCCAGAAGAATGCATAATTCAAGTAAGTTGAATGAAAATCATAAGAATTGGTTTTTGAAACACCTGTTAGCTCTCTAGTTAATCACATATTCTCTAATAATATCCTTCTGGACTCCTGGATGCATAATTAACTATATATACATGTATTAAAAGTACAGAATGTTTTGATATATGTCTTCATTGTGAATTGACAGACACAATCACATGATTAACATATTTGTGACCTCCCAAAGCTGCTACAGTTAGATCTTAATGTACATATACATATATATGTATATTATATACATTATACATACAATGTGATGAGAAGAGCACTTAAGATATACTCCTTATGAAACTTCAAACAGAAATTATAGTATCTAGTACATTCATTAAACATAATATTTTTTATGTGCTTATGCGTGCCTGTTTGTTGGTACATGTCAATATAAGGACTGATGCTCACAGAAGCCAATACAGTAAGAAGCTCCTGGAGCTGTAGGTACTGGTGGTTTGTGAGTCACCTGATAGTGAATGCTGGAAACCAAATTCATGTCCTCTGCAAGAGCCATATGTGACCTTAGTCACTGAGCCATCTCCTGTGCCAGTAGTAGCGTTTAAAGGCTGATATGTTGGTAAAAATATCTTGGTCTTTTTCTTTTGTGTGCACACCTGAAGACAATCAATCATAGTCATGCATTTCTAGGATCAGAATTTTAAAATCCAGTAGGAATATGAGATGATTAGTGTAGTAAAAATTGGACTTTAAAGAGACTTTATTACTATAAACAAAAACAAGTCCACATCCTTTCCATGAAATGTTATAAAACTTAATAAAATGTAATGCAACTCATTATATATTAACGTCATTAGTTTTGTGGAATTTTGCAAACCTTTCCCATATTTAATCTTTCAGATCTCTCTGGCAAATAAGCTTCCTACCACTGCTTCTTCTAACTTTGTTTCTTCTGTGCAAATATAATCTAGCTGAGTCACAGAAGTATTAAAAACATACTTACCGATGAGGAATCTCTAAATTCTTATGGAGTTTATCTCTAATTCTCTGAATTTTAAATATATTATTCATGTCAGGTAACATTTACAGGAATAAAGATCACTTTACTAATTGGTGCCATTTGCAAAGAATAAGCAGGAAAAAAAAAAGATATACTGGTTTCAGAACTGTTGTGTGCATATCCTGACTACCTTGGCAGATGGGCTGTTTGTCCGGTGTTTTCTTGCACAGAGTGTTCTAGGACAAGCCTGTTTGCCCACTGAATTATGTATTTTTGTCTTCCGTTATTTTGTTCTAAATTAATATCTTCTTTCAGGGACAAGGAATCTTATTACGGTGAGCCATTCATTTCTATTGCCAGTCATCACTGTGCCTATCATTAATGAAGCACATCACACAGGAGCCAAAGATGGAATCTGCCAAAACAAGCCTACGTCTTCACAGTTGTCAGGAAGTTAATTACTACACACAGAGAGGAGACAAGTTACATTCCCGAATCACTCCAGAGGAGTCCTTCTACCACATAGCTTCTAGAGAACTGTTCTGACTAATGACAGCATTTCAACTGAATTTTCTGCCATCCAAAACCCTGAAGACATTAAGATAAAGCTTAGGCCATGACTACTGTTTCTACCCATGAAGTACTTCATTCTTTCTCTTCAATAATCCAAGAAGGTTCCCTATATTTTCCTACTCTATTTTTCCCACCTTAGTTTTATTTTTTATTCACTGTACATTCCACTCACTGTCCCTCCTCCCAGTCATCCCTCCAACAATCCTTCCTCATTCTCCCCACTTCTTCTCTGAGAGGGTAGAGGTCTGCAGGGTATCCCTCTACCCTGACACAGCAAATCTCTTCAGGACTAGGTCCATCCTCTCCTACTAAGGCCAGATAAGGCAGCCTAGCTACAAGAACATATTCCACAGACAGGCAACAGCTTTTGGGATAGCTCCTGCTCCAGGTGTTTGGGACCTACATGAAAACCAAGCTGCACATCTGTGGGGGGGTGGATGCATAAGGGTGGCAGGGGGAACCTAACTCCAGCTTATCTATGCTCTTTGGTTGATGGTTCAGGTTAGTTGACTCTGTTGGTCTTCCTGTGGAGTTCCTATCTCTTTGGGGGCTTGAAATCCTTCCTCCAAATCTTTCATAAGAGTCCCCTAGCTCTATCCACTGTTTGGCTGTGGGTATCTGTGTCCCTCTGAGTCTGGGTGGAGCCTCTCAGAGGATAGCCATGCTAGACTCTTGTCTGTGAGCATAACAGAGTATCATTACTAGTGTCAAGGATTGATGTTTGGCATGGGATGGGGAGGGCAATGGGAGTAGTAGTCAGGA
Source organism: Hylomyscus alleni (assembly GCA_019843855.1). NCBI lineage: Eukaryota > Metazoa > Chordata > Mammalia > Rodentia > Muridae > Hylomyscus > Hylomyscus alleni. The sequence goes on from JADRCC010577974.1 coordinate 14,076, forward strand.
TGTAGGGATGTGCAGGAGAGATGACCAAATGGCCATGAGAATGGATGGAAATCTGCAACTGACAGGGATGGGGAGGTGAGGGTATCTAGGGGCCATGACAGAGACCTGGAACAAGGGAGGTACTCAAGAATCAATGGGGGTGACCTTTAACCGTGGCTCATAGTAGTCACCAGGGAGAGGCTACCTCCTGTAGCCAGACAGGAACCCCAGAGGAGCGATAGAGACACCAAACTAACTACAAAACTTTCAACCCAAAACTTATCCTGTCTACAAGAAATTCAGGGACAGAGGATGGAGCAGAGACAGAGGGGACTGTCAACCAATGAGGCCAAACTTGAGACTCATTCCCACTCTCACAGGGAGTCAGACAGTTCACTGCTCTGTAATCAGGGCGAAGGCAACTCTCCATTTAATGAGGAATTACTGCCATCTTGTGGCTGTCATGATGGAAGGCATCTATCCCTAAAGAGAAAGAAAAAATAAACAACTGATTTGTGTTAGATTTCATCTTTCATTCTGTAACTCCACATTATTAAGAAGCACCGCACCATAGTCGACATTATATTAGTGATAGTGTTGTGTTGATACCATAACATTCAAGAATATGAACGTTGCTCTATACTTTATTAAATTGAAGCTGTTAAGATAAAATGTTAACATGAATGTAGTATTAGTTGAAGATAGAACTTTGAGTCTACAAAAGATAGAAAATTAATCAAACTAGTGGAGACACTAACAAAATTTCAACTTTCCATTCCCACTTCAGCAATATGCTTTTCTCATTTTCAGTGTTAAGAATTTGCAGAGCACCATTCGCTCCTTAGGTTCAGATATTTCTAACTCTGAGGTGATATATTTGCCACTCATCTCAACAGCCCATGTCAGCACCGGAAATTGGCCAAGATCCACTAATAACCAGAAACAGATTCCAAGTGAACACTTCTCTCAGATCTGTGTGGCACATGTTGTCTTCAATATTCTTTCCCTCGACATGTGACAAACTTGCAAATTCTGCATTTTTACGATTCAGAGGGCTGGCTCGGCAAGTGAACAGTGGTGAGTATATACAATAAACATATGTAGGAACAGTTTTCTCTGATCTATAAAGCAAAAACATTATTCTCTTTCTCTGTCAAGATGTGTGAGATGCTATTTGAAGCATAAATTCTCTTTTTGACCAGAATCTTCAGAGATGAATTATCTGTATGTTTTTGATTGAGAAAGGCAGTGTTCTAAAACACCAATGACTTAAGTAACCAGAGATACCAACAGAACATTTTCTCCCCATATAACATCTTGCTCTGAAATATAAAATCTTAAATGCTAAGTAGAGAACACTCCACCTGGTGGTAGAAGAAAGGGGGTAACAGCTTTCTGCAAAGGACCCTCAGGAGGAAAAGATGGAGAGAATCGCAGAACACTCAAGGCAACAAGAGTTAGAGACTGAGATACTCCCATACACCACTGTGGTTGGCAAGAATCTTGAAAGCAAAAATCCAGACAGGATCTGCCTCTCCATAAATCTTTCCACCCCTTTCCATTACTAGTTAGGTATTGTTGGCTCTAAGCCATCTGATTTATTAACTGCTATGCATTATATATGAGATTCGGGTTTGCTGGAGAGTTACCCTTACGGTCATTGTTGCATACAAATCAGCTACTGTTAGAGATGTTTTATTCTGCTGGCACTTCTGTGGGGTGGTGGTATAATGTGTAACTGGAAAAGAAAGCCTTGCTGTTATATTTTCCCACAAATGTTACTAGTACACACAGTGCAGGCTAAGAACAATGGTCCTTTGTTCTAGTCTAAAAATGGAGAAAAAAGTACTCAGAACAATAGATGGGGAGAAAGCAAAACCTGTTGTCTCAATCAAGGCACTGGTGTTCTCCAAATCATAGCTACCACCCTGAGCCTTTTTCTCTGACTCACTGAAGCATGAGAGAGCACTAATGCGAGCAAGACCACTTACCCTTAAATGCCAACAACCTGGTAGCTCAAGTCTAAGCAGCTCTGTCTCTGAAATGACAGAAGAGGGTTCCACCTCTGGCTTTTTGCATGGAGACATTTGATTAACTAAGCAATTCAACTCTAATTTCTCACCCAGCTCTCAGTACAGTGATGCCCAGACTTGCCATTAGTACCTATCTTTCAGGAATGTTTGCCCTAACACAGTGGTCCTCAACGGTCTTAATGCTGTGCCCCTTTAATACAGATCCTCATGTTGTACTCACCTCCAACCATAAAATTATCTTTGCTGCTACTTATAACTGTAACTTCACTACTTTTATGAATCGTAATGTAATTATTTTTTTTGAAATAGAGGGTTGCCAAAAGTGGTTGAGACCCACAGGTTGGGAACTGCTACCCAAAGCTATAATATATATATATATGTATATATATATATATATATGTGTGTGTGTGTGTGTGTGTGTGTGTGTGTGTGTAATATATATAATAAATAACATATGTGTGTGTATGTATGTATCAAAGAAAAAAAACAGCACATAACCCAAATGACCTTGGTTTCCTTGTGACCAACAGAATTAACACTGACTTACATGTTCCACAGAAAGGAAAAACATGTGTCTGATTGCATTACCTTTTTAAAGGGGGAGCTATACTTTACTTCCTTTGAGATAACATCTCACTCCATGCACTGCATCCCATGTCAGTGTGGCAAATTAATAAGCATTAGTTAACACCATTATATTCATAAAAAGTGAGTCAAATATTCTGTATTCTAAGCTTCAGTAAGACTGCCCCGGATGTACTAAAATTTCATCAACTGAGACTTTTGTAAAACAATTTTAGAATCTAACATATGAATATGTGTACCTATAAATAATCATATATATATATATATATATATATATATATATTCTTTTGTGTTTGAATCATCCATAGATGCATTTCCTAAGTTTTTGAATGATTGGATCTTCTCTTAATTAATGGAGTATTAATGACTACCTATATAGTCAGTTGCTTAGAAAGCTTTCATTTGTATTTGTTATTAAGGCCATTTACTGGATATCCTTCATATAATACTCATAACCTTCAAGCATGACAGAGATGGAGGGATTGTTACTTGAAAATAGAGACTATGAATCTCTTTAAGTTTCTGGTTTCTACAGAGGTGTTCAATATAGAATGAGTTCTGCCCCCAAGACACCTTGAACTTTGAAGATGACAGTCGCAAAAATCTGGGAGAGTAAGCTGTCTTCATGAATAGTAACTTTGAAAGTGATTAAAAATGGGTCGTGCTAAATAAGACATCTGAATTCTGAGATGACATCAACCCAGTGACAGCCTCATGACTTTTCCAGTTTCCAAAACATTAGCTCAAGAAACACATAAACACAGGTCTTGCATCATAATCTACCCTTCGTCTCCCACTAAGAGGAAGTATTGTTTGCCTTTCCTCGAAGAATATCATTCAGAAATGTAGACGACTCACCTTTGGGAAATAGTACTGATCATCTCTGGGACTACTGAGGTGTTGCCATCATGCTTTTGCCTTCCTTCATGAAAATCAAAAGAAAGTAAATAAGTGAACCTAAAGGAAATGTGTTGACTGTTTCTAAAAGGGCTTCAACCAACTAATTGAAGGATCTCAGGAACCTACCTAAGCAATCACTTCCATGTGCTCCAAGTGTATTTTAATATCCTTTTTTTTTGTTAAAGAGTCAGTATGTGGTCCCTATTGTCAAGGTGTTAAAAACTGTTTTCAAATGAACTGCATCATTAGAGAGTAAAGCGCTCACACACAATGCTTAATCTAGTTTTCTTTCTCTCAGTGACCCTGTTTAGACTGATAACCATCGCTGAGCCTTGGCAATCTTGACCCTCAGGTCTGTGAGCAAACTCTAATTAAGGTAAGTGGTACCTCTTCTGAGGACAGCTGCTACCGAAAGTCTCAAGTACCCATGACAAAGTATAATATTTCAGTTTCCAGAAACATAATTAATATTGAGGGTTTTTCTTTCGAAAGTGCAATTTTGAATTAAGATATTGTTTTCAGAACCCTCAAATAACAAAACTTCAGTCCAAGCACCATTGTTCTCCAGTTCCTTAAATGCTTTAACTCTACAGGCTTAATAATTAAACCTCCCCCCTTGGCAGTCAGGTAGCAAAACATAATTATGGGATCGAGCTTGGTAAGAAATCCAAGAGTTATTTCCTCTTTGGTAAGGAAGTGGCTGAAACTTCCATCCATTCTTTTTCAATGTGCCACACACTTCCTCTAAAATGGTGTCTCCACCAACTGAAAGGAAGTGAATGGTTTTCCAACCAATTTCTCTGACGTGCACAACTCAAGTGTGCATATGTTCTATCAGAGCAGATATGGAAGCTGGGAGCAGGAGCCTTTTCTATTATTGACAAGTGGCCTACCCTCTAATCTTCGGAAAGCTCATCTGCAAACTGACATAAGGCTCACAGGCTTGCACAGACCTCCTACTCTGACAAGGCAAGCTTATGCACGGGCTTAATGTGAATAATGGTAAGATGGACATGCAGGACCAGTGTGACAACATCATCATCAGAAATTATTTTCATACTCTTTGCACTGAGCTTGTTAGAATTCCAAATGAAATTGCTTGATGAGACATAAATAATAAATAATGTTTATTATTTATATTTATAAACAAATAAAGAAATTTGCTTAATTTACTTTATTTTTACATTTTCATACTAGCATGCATTTACTAGTATTTATTAGCCCAATCTGAATGATTTATACTACTTTCTGATAATAAGGTTTGCAGAAAACCATGTTTAAAATGCCTATTTGGGTAAAAGTAAATTAGGGTTTGTATTAAATAGTTCAAGCACACGTCACTCAGCCATGGTAAACTTATGCAAAAGCTGTGCATTTATCTGGTTCAGCCCACATCCAGTCAAAAGTTTCAGCATAATACAGGATCTGAATGGTACAGAGAAGGATAAGTATTTTTAAATCGTTGTGTGGAGAGTAACTCAGCAAGTCTTTAAAATTTTATGGTCACATTTGACCTTTCTTGCTTTATAGAAATGGCCGGCTTTAACTTACACAGATGTGTCTCTTGAGCTGTGCTTCGGCAGTAGGAATTGGGAGTCACCTGGCCCTGCTACAGAGCATAACTCAGTTTAATGCATCTCATATATGATATGCTACGTTACAATGCAGCCTCTCCATATTCAAAACAATCACTGGGACTAGCGCTTCGTCGCATTTTGCATCACTTATAGTCCCTTTAAATCCCGAAAAGCACAGAGAGAGAGAAATCCAAGGCAGGCAGAAGGTAGAGACAGTTTTAATGTGATTATATTGGCATCTGATATGATGGTGCTTTGGACCACATTGACATGAGTGAGGCTTCCAGGTAGCAACTGTTCAATAGCATCCGTTGGACTTCTCCAATAGACCACTTAACTATCTCAGCTTTTCCAGTGATCATCTCATTTATCTAGGATTATTGCACTGAATTTACTGTTTGGTTTTCTTCCAGAACTGAAATGTCAAGTCCAGTGTCATGTATGCAGTAGCTTTGTGCCGTGAGAGCTTCACAGATCCCCCAAAAGCTGCTAGCAGTTGATCTTTGGATAGAGCTAGAAATAAATAAATCCTCTTTAGCAGATCAATATTCATCCCATTTAATGCTTGATGTGAAACTTGTGGATTTGGGGTAGTAATGCTGATGTGCAGCTAATCGTTGAAAATGGGCATCAGGGTTTTTATAGCATGGCGGCATATTGTCAGGCAGGAAGGGCAGAGCACAGCCTGGAAGGGAATATGGTAAGCGTGTATAAATAGGTTGCACATTTGGAAATCACATGGGCTGTTTCATTATGCATGCTAGAAAATAATAATAGGGGGGAACTAAAGGTCCCCTCGACAAGAGGAATACCTGAGGCTTTCTCTTGACTTACCATCCCATGGGGGCTACAGATATAAAGGATGTAACTCACTCCACTGGAGAATCTAGTGCCAAGTAAACTGTTATCGAGATACTGTTTTTATACACCAGAAACTCATTCTAAAAACGAATACATAAAAAAGGTGTTCCGGAGAATGGAGTGCAAATCTACATCCTGAACAATTCATCTGAACTCACAAGAAGGAAAAAAAAAATGCTTGTTGTGAAGTGAGATTTAAAATAGTTAGGGCCAGTAGTGAAGGGGTCTTTCCCAATCAATGAATCAGACTTGGATCAGACAGCAAGGCTTAGGCTTATTCCTTTGGATTGAACAATTTTATTTTTTGCTACAGATGTGTGGTAATTCACTGTCAGGGGTGTTGGGAAAACCAGTCGAGGCTGAACATTCTTTATATGCAATAGCTGTTGGCCTAACCACATAAGCTGTAAGGCAGACTTCTGTGGTCATCAATGCTAAACATATTTTTCAGCCAGATCTCTTGATTATTAGTTTCATACAGCGTGAGGAAAATGTGCACATGATCTCTGTGTGAAAGCTTTGCCTTCACAGTGTTCTTTCTTACAGAGTCAGGCTGCCCCCGACTAAATTTTAGTGAGCATTGAAATGTATTTGTTAAAGCATGAGAAATACGCCTTTCTGTAGTGGCTTGCTTGAAACTAGAGAACGGGTGTTGATTGGTTTTCCCTGGACAAGCCATATTCTTTCTGAAATAATGGCTTTTCACTGAAGTTCTCTGAGAAATGAAACATTATAATCTTTGCACGGTGGGGGACATCATTAAGCTTAAATAGCAAGTGACAACATCTGCTGGCTCCAGAGATCCAGCGAACTGCTCACAAGTGTCAGTTTCCCTTCTGCGAGGTCCACTGATAAATGATATTTTCCCCCAGTTAGGGATTTGTTAAGTCACCGGTTCTTAGGCTGGCAAATGCAGGCCGAATGAGAGCACAGGTCATGGTCACAGGATAATGTTTGTCAGGTGAAGAGTAAATCAGTAAACAGGAGAGGAAAGGTGTGTTTATGCTTGGGGCCAGGAGTTGGGAAAGAATAACGTACAAGGCCGAGGATGACAACTGGGGAAACGTGTGGGTGTGTATGTGAAAGCCAGCGCCTGTGAGTTCATGCACACACAGGCAGAAATGCATTGGGCCAACCTGGAAATGAGGAGAGGTTTGTGTGGCCTATGAATATGGAAACATTCACACACACGCCTTATCTGCATTCTACTCTTTATGTCTGCCCTGAGCACATATATACAAATGAGCTATCTTAGCATCATCGATACCATGAAAAACAGACATATATAAAGGCTATTCCTTAAAATGAAAACTTTAGCTATGTAAGTTTATTAATAATTATTACATCCCAAAGACTGGTCACACACACACACACAGACACACACACACACACACACACACACACACACACACACACACAAATAGGTTCTCTTCTTTAAAGGCTGAAGTTGGTATCAGGGAGAATAAACAGTGCTTTCTTTACTGGGGAACTGTGGCTAAAGAATGTAGGCTGCTTGTCTGATTGTGATCTTGCTTACTGAGATCTTCTGGACACAGAAGTAAGGAATTTTAGTATTTTTACAGTCCAGAATTAAAATAGTTTTCAAAGTCTGGTCATTGAATCTTAAGAAATGATAATAAATACCTTTGGAATTTAGCCTAGCACTTAAAATTTGGGGTCCCTAGAAAAGTAGCTTTTTAAAATGTACATTTTTATTTTATTTTATGTGTTTTTTTTAAATTTAGGAATATATATGTATTTACATATATATTTCTACATATCATAACAATTAACAAAAAAAGATAACCATGAATTTGAAAGAGAGTAAGAAAGGGTGTATGGTAGGGTTTAAAGGTAAGAAAGGAAAGGGAGAAAAGGTCTAACTACTGAGTTCCCAAAAGTCCCTAAGCAAGGTAGAACAGATGACCTCATAGCCCTTCGGGTAGCATACGGCACCTCTTTCAGTAGAGAAATAAAGAAAAGGGTTATGAAAGAAATACAAAGCAAATTTCACTCTGCTAACCACTTTGTGTGCTGCTAACCCGAAACTAAGAAACACATAGTGCATATGGCCAGACATTCATAAATTTTCTCATTTGTTCATTTCTAAAACACTTTTTTATTGAGCAATGTTTTTATGCTATGCTAAGGTATGATGATTTATCCACAAGGTATCATGACACAGAGTAGGTATTCTATGCAGATGCTCAACAGACACAAGGATATATAGAGTTTCAGTGGAGAATATAGGAGTCCTGTGGCTTTAGTGATTCTAGTTAGACTCACAAGCTTAAAGCTATGCCGATTCCCACAGATCAAAACCTATCATCTGAGCATCAAAATTATGTTCTCCTAAGACAAACAAAAAACACCCAGACCAAACTTTTGTAGGTACTATTTCCTAAAGTAGAAAAGTAACACTTCACTTTCTACTAGGTGTAGGTGATTGTGGACACGTGAGTGTAGTAGAAGAGTTAAAGGAAACTTTGTAAAGTTTAAGGCCTTTCGAGGGGCATTACCTTGGAAAAAGGAAATAGAGAATTGTATATCATAGTGCTGAAGAGAGGGCTCAGCAGTTAAAAGCACTGGATGCTATTGCATTCCCAGAACACACTAGGCAGCTTACAAACACCCTATATGTTTATCTGGCTCCAGGAAACCTCATGCTCTCTAGAGGCATGTACACTTGTGCACATACACACACACACACACACACACACACACACACACAGAGAGAGAGAGAGAGAGAGAGAGAGAGAGAGAAATACGTGATATTTTTTAAAAACTTAATTATTTAATACATGCATATAATGTGCATTTATTTTCTTCAAAATATGCTTGTCTATTATAGTAACCCAAAGTCATATGCAGTAGAAATACATGCATTCTGGCCACAGACAGGCTAAGCTTCAAGCCTAGTGTGACATCATGAGGAAACATTGATAATGATGCATTCATTCTCTGTAGAATTTGGACTCACACAATGATGAAGATGTGTCATCCGTGGGTAGTATTTGCTTCAATTTTGTGAAACTTCTAACCACACATACAGTGTAATCATGTTAGTCTAGGTGGTAACCAAGAGCCATGGCAGTTAGACCATGAACATCTCTCTCCTTTATCTGCTGTGAAGTAATTTCCATGGGATAAAAATGCCCACAAGAGAGAAAGGTGGGACACACACCTGACATTCTATCAGTTCATTCCCTCTGTGCAAATATTCTGTGATCGTTTAACTAAAATCGGCCAGAAAAAGAAATATTTAAATGTGGGGGGTTTACTACTTTATCTCTCTTCCACTAATCCCTGTTAAAATATTGTAAATAGCTCAGAGCTTAGAGTTGCGAAACAGAGACCTAACAAGACTTAACTGAAAATCTTTTGTAAAAGATTCAACTAAAACCTTACAACAGATAGCTAAACCAATCCACTTTGATCCATGAAAATTATCTATAGTCTTTATCCCTCTTATCTTTAAAAAATGAAGAACAATCACTCATATGTAAAGCAGATAATTTTATAAGAGTTTTACTAAAACAAATGTCTTTTGAGATTTTAAAATGTTTCCATCAGTAATTCTAAATGAAGGCAATCCTGATTTGTTCTGCTCCCCAGACCCACAGAGCCTCCCATTGCTGCTGCATGGGGGCACTGCCTGACATGTTTCCTGGGAGAAAGTCCTGTGCTCACTTCTCATAAAGAGGTGGATAGATGAGCTTTCTAGGTAAATAATGATGAAGACACAGGGAACCCTATGGACTTCAAAGCACTGATGAAAAATTTAGGCATTCCTAAAAAATATAATGCAATAATATTGGTTGATTTTTGAACTTTGTTTTTGCTCTGTCTTCAGATGGTGGGTTCAGGCAAGATTCCCAGCCAGGAACTAAATCTGCAGACATTACTTATTGTAAGGAGGTTGTGGGCAAAACTGGAATCAGGTTTTTTTGTTTGTTTTGATTATGGTTGTTCTAAAGAAATATTTCACATACACATAAACATGATAAATCAGTCTTTTCAGAAAATATCCTCCCCCAAATCATTCAGAACTAACTGGAATTGTGTCAGTTTTATGCCCTTTATGCCAATGCTTTATTGAGATCTAAGTAAAGTCTTATTTTGAGTAAAATGTGAAGGTGGACAGAGGAGATGGTCTATTAGGTAACATCATTGCCACACAAGCATTCGACTCTGTTTTCAGATCCCAGAAGCCACATAGGCTCAGAGTAACCCTAAGGAAGGAAAACTGGGGGTGGGGGTGGGGGTTAGAGATGGGTGTATCCAGAAGCATTTGAACACTCAGTCCAGCAAATCCAATGTGTGTGTGTGTGTGCGTGAGAGAGAGAGAGAGAGAGAGAGAGAGAGAGAGAGAGAGAGAGAGAGAGAGAGAGAGAGAGAGAGAGAGAGAGAGAGAGAGAGAGAGAGAGAGAGAGAGAATCTGTCTAAGAATATAAGGTTGGGAGTGTTATAGAAAGATACCCATCGTCTAGCCCCCATGTGTTCATGCACAGAGAGTACACATCACACAGATAATACACACAAACTCACTGTGATGTATCAGAATATTAAACTTCTCATTTTGTTTGAACTACCTGTACTTCTTCTGCGTGGCCTCTTTTTTGCTTGAAGAGGAAAGCACTTGGTGAGATAGGAGTTTGAAATTCACTGTTACCACCGATTTTAACTATGGTAAAGATATTAAACGTGAGGTTGTGACCGAAGTTCTCCACAATGACAGATTACATACATTGTCATAATGGAGCCTATTATTATGTGTGCTCATTTGAAAGAAGTGGAAGATACAGTCAAAATGTGTTCCAAGCTGGAGAAATAAAGGTCATCTTTTTTCACGTGCAAATGTAAAGACCCACACTAAACCACCAGTGAGAATTTTTCCTTGTTTGTTACCCCCCCAAAACTAAATAGAACTTAGTCTGTTTTCCTCTGCACTTCTACCAGCCTCCAAAAGAGAACAAACATGAGTCAAACAGATCCCTTCCTAACATATTAACTTCTGAAGTAGTTTCCCAATTTCCCTCTAGACTATGGGAGTGTTCTTTGTGAAGCAATAGGTCATAATACAGTATAATACATTATAGAAATGAGTGGGGCGGTGGCACACGCCTTTAATCCCAGCACTTGGGAGGCAGAGGCAGGTAGATTTCTGAGTTCAAGGCCAGCCTGGTCTACAGAGTGAGCTCCAGGACAGCCAGGACTATTCAGAAAAACCCTGTCTCGAAAAACCAAATATATATATATATATATATATATATATATATATATATATATATATATATTAGAAATAAAACAAAGCATTTGAATGGTAAGAAAATCATCTTGATATTTTCTATTCTTCGGTAAATGTTAATTCCAAAACTACTTTACAAATACACCAGAGTTGGTGGCACAAAGAATAAATATATTTAATATAAGAACTGCACTCAACCAGAGAAGCCAGTTGATGTGTGTACACACAATATTCGAAGTCGTGTATGTTTTTCTGAATATTGCAACTAAGACTCTGTGGTTGCTGGTGTGTGCTTCACAATGAAGTTACATATCCAGCTGTCAGACCACATCTGGACTCTAGAACCCTATTAATCTAAACTCTATCAGCTAAATGTGACTTTAAAAAGGAAGAAGAAAGTTGGCTTTCTTTCTTAAGAACCACATGACTGGTGAGTTTGAAGTTGAGCAACAGACCTGAAAATCTATTTCTTATGCAGCAAACACTGCTGCTTAATTCTGTCTCATCAGTTTATGTAGCCAGAAAATGCTGTTACTGCTTCTTAGGTACAAACAGTTATGAATCTCACTTCACAAATTACTAGAACCAGCTTAAAAAAGCCAACAGGTTTTACCATTCTTACAATTTCCACAATTTTGTTTGAAACCATGACTTGTCTTTGGCTTGAAGGTGCAAAGGCCAAAACAATTTCGTTTATCTTGTGGCTTTAAGATAAATCTTGGTAAGAATGAATTATAATACTGATTTGAAATTAAAATGAAGGTTAAGTCATTAACTTGCTAACTGCTTTGTAGCAGATATTGGACATTATTCAGTTTGTAGTAAGCACACAGCACACATAGGCATGGGTTTATGGCAAACACCCCTATTTGACATGAGTGACTAGAAAAAATATAAACATAATTACCTCAAAATATGTCTTCTTTATGTAAATGATTTCCTTTTATCCTGCTAGGAAAGTGCACAAGAGCTAAAAGTTTGTCAAATACTATTATTTGGATTTATTTCAAATAAAAACCAAATAAAAACTACAGTAAAAAATAATGTGGATCAAAATTACAAGAGATCAAATAAGGGCTGCCTCCTCATTTCCACATGCTACACTTTTCCTCAAGCAGGTATGCCAATATGTACGCACAAACACACACAGACATACATACACATGCACACGCACAAACATACCCACCATACACTGCACACAAACCCACAATATACATAAACATGCACACACACAACATGTATACAAGCCCATGCACACACACATAGATACACACACTCATACATCACACGGACAAACACATACCAACATCCACATACCACACACACACACACACACACAAGTATACCTTTAATACACACGTGTGTGCATGTGTGCATGTGTGTGTGTGTGTACATATCTTGATGTTTTAATTGATTCCCAACTGTTTCCAGTTTCCATTTCCATGCCGTTCTTTTCTCTAACGTGTAGTGTGAAGGCACCATTTCTTGGTCACTTAATAGCCTACCAAATTTTCTTAGAAGAAATACCATCTGTCAGGATACATTTACGGAACCATGTAACAAAGCTTCACTCAGTTTACATATTAACTTTTCAGACTTGGGTGCTGAAGTCGGGTTGATCTGGAACCGCCTTCGGCTAAGGTCTTGAGACTGTGATTGCAGTTTTGAGCTTCGGGGTGCACTCACCGACATATTTATCTCGTGGTCTAAAAGGACAGCAGAGGGAGCCCCTGCATGGGTTAAGATGAGGCACAGGAGAACAAAGACTCTTCAGGGCGCAGAGACATGCGCAGTGCCCTCTGCTGGAGATGCTGGTACGTTCAGATTTCAACCTGAAACTGTGAGCACTGAATCCCAAACCTGTTCTCAGCAGCCTTGATTAGTTTCATAATTATGCCACATGTAGTGGCACCTTCAAAGTAAAGTTAATCTTATTTTCAGTTAAAAGTAAATATCTATGTTAAAAATGCATGAGTTTTGGGCTTAATAGGTCAAACATTTTTTTGTGGAAACTTCACTCAATTTAAAAACTTTTTCATCACTATATAAATAATTTTTTACAAAATCCTAACATATGGGACATAATATACATCCTCCATATTCTGATTACGTAAGTACACGAATTTCAGGTAAAATAGTCTTGGTCTTGCAGTACACAAACCCAATCTACTTTAAGGTTTGGGTCAGGATTTATATTGACTAAATGGCGTATTAAATGTATATAATTTCCTTGCAACGGTCCAAAGTTAAGCCAGTTTAATCAATACATTTCAACTTCTGCTCGCTTCTCAATTCTCTTTGAAGGCTAATGGACAGGAAGAGACCTTTTATTCCGAGTGTTTGGTGAAGCCAATAATTTTATTTTAAATATGCAAATGTTAATTGTAAGAAATTTTTAATAGTATTTTACCAAAAGTCAGCAAATTCAAAGCCAGTATAAATAAATGGCTTGTGGCCAATGTATAATCATTTGAAAATGAGTTCAACAGTGCCTATCAGTTTTCAATAAAGTCTAACCTTAGATTTAAATAACATGTAAGAAAGCATTATAGCAAATTTAATTATCCCTATAATATTTTAAATGAAAAAATATTTGCTTGCCTAATATTTTGTTATGACTTTACCACTACTGGAAACATGTGAATGTGTTGTGGCCAAGAATATATTTGATGTTTTATTATATTTTTGACTAACTGAAATTTTCTTTTCAGTGTTTTTTTATTTACTTTTATGACACTGTTTCCAAATTTATACCTTTAATACTAAAAATGGTAGATTTGTGTCTATGTTGACTGTGTGCATATAGGGTTGATTTGCATTTTACTGTTTTGTTTTCAGACAAGGCTCTTGATAATGTAGCCCAGGCTGACCTTGAACCCATGAAATTCCTACTTCAGCTGTAATTACAGATATGAATCACCATGCTTAGCTAGAAAAAAATATTCTTTTACTTGAAGAAAATGTAAATCTCAAGAGAGAGAAGCATCCTCAACCTAGTTAGTGAGAATAAGCAATTCCTTCTCCTTCATATTAGTCTAGTAACATGAACATTTTTCAATGTCCACACCAGAAAAAAAAAAAAAAACTACATGAACTTCCTTAGTTCTGCCTTGTTTGACCTGAAAAACTATGAGGAAATTGTTCTTTATTAGATATTTTATTTATTTACATTTCAAATGATGTCTCCTCTCCTGGTTACCCCTCTGAAAAACAAAAACAAAAACAAAAAACAAACCCTGTTCCCTCCCCTCTCCCCCTGCTCAACAACCCATGCTCTCCTACTTACTGGCCCTGGAATCCCCCTACACTGGGGCATAAACCTTCACAGGGCCAAGGGCCTCTCCTACCATTGATGGCCAACTAGGCCATCCTCTGCTATACACATGCTGCTGGAGCCAAGAGTCTCACCTTGTGTGCTCTGTGTTTGATGGTTTAGTCCCTGGGAGCTCTGAGGGTACTAGTGAGTTCTTATTGTTGTTTATCCTAAGGGGCTACAAACCCTTCAGCTCCTTGTGTCCTTTCTCTAGCTCCTTCATTGGGGACCCTGTGCTCAGTCCAATGGATGGATGTGAGTCTCTACTTCTTTATTAGTCAGGCACTGTCAGAGCCTCTCAGGAGACAGCTATATCAGGCTCCTGTCAGCCAGGACTTGCTGGCATCCACAATAGTGTCTGGGTTTGGTGATTGAATATGGAAAGGATTCCCAGATGGAACAGTCTCTGGATTGTCTTTCTTTCAGTCTCTAATCCGTAGTTTGTCTCTGCAACTTCTTAGATGGGTATTTTGTTCCTCCTTCTAAGAAGGAATGAAACATCCATACTCTGGTCTTCCTTCTTCTTGAGTTTCTTGTGGTTTGTGAATTGTATTTTGGATATTCTGAACTAATATCAACTTATCAGAGAGTGCATTCCATGTGTGTTCTTTTGTGATTGGGTTACCTCACTCAGGATGATATCCTCCAGATCCATCCATCTCCCTAATCCCTGAGTAGTACTCCATTGTGTAGATGTACCACATTTTCTGTATCCATTCCTCTGTTGAGGGACATCTGGGTTGTTTCCAGTTTCTGGCTATTATAAATAAGGCTGCTATGAACATAGTGGAGCATGTGTCCTTATTACATGTTGGAGAATCTTCTGGGTATATGCCCAGGAGTGGTATAGCTGGGTCCTCTGGTAGTACTATGTCCATTTTCCTGAGGAACCGCCAAACTGATTTCCAGAGTGTTTGTACCAGCTTGCAGTCCCACCTGCAATGAAGGAGTGTTCCTCTTTTTCCACAACCTGTCCAGCATCTGCTGTCACTTGAGTTTTTGATCTTAGCCATTCTCAATGGTATAAGGTGGAATCTCAGGGTTGTTTTAATTTGCATTTCCCTGATGACTAAGGATGTTGAACATTTCTTTTTTTTTTATTAGATGTTTTCTTTATTGACAATATCTCCTTTCCCAGGTTCCCCTTCAAAAGAAAAAAGAAAAAGAAAATAAAATAAGAAAAAAAATCAAATAAGAAAAAAAACAAAAACTAAAACAATCCTCTGTTCCCTTCCCCCTTCGCCTGCTCACCACCCCACCCTCTCCCACTTCCTGGCCCTGGCATTCTCATACACTGGGGCATACAACCTTTCTTTAGAATTCTTTGTTTAGCTCTGTATACCATTTTTAATAGGGTTATTTGATTTTCTGGAGTCTAACTTCTTTCGTTCTTTGTATATATTGGATATTAGCCCTCTATGGGATATAGGACTGGTAAAGATCTTTTCCAATCTGTTGGTTGACGTTTTGTCCTATTGACAGTGTCCTTTACCTTACAGAAGCTTTGTAATTTTATGAGGTCCCATTTGTCAATTCTTGATCTTCGAACATAAGCCATTGGTGTTGTGTTCAGGTTATTTTCCCCTGTGCCCATGTGCTCCAGGCTCTTCCCCACTTTTTCTTCTATTAGTTTCAGTGTATCTGGTTTTATGTGGAGGTCCTTGATCCACCTGGACTTGAGCTTTGTATAAGGAGATGGGAGTGGATCCATTTGCATTCTTCTACATGCTAACTTCCAGTTGAGTCAGCATCATTTGTTGAAAATGCTCTTTTTCCCACTGGATGGTTTTAGTTCCTTTGTCAAAGACCAAATGTGTGTGGGTTCATTTCTGAGTCTTCAATTCTATTCCATTGATCCACCTTCCTGTCACTGTTACCAATACCATGCAGTTTTTATCACAATTGTTCTATAGTGCAGCTTAAGGTCTGGGATGGTGATTCCACCAGAGGTTCTTTTATTGTTGAGAATTGTTTTTACTATTCTA
>JADRCC010577977.1:0-20018 GCA_019843855.1 Hylomyscus alleni
ATATCTGAACAGTGAAGGCTCACCTAATAGCTTCAGGTAATTGGCATGCATTCTTCTCGGGTAATAAGAGAAAAGTGGCCATATATAATTTATTCCACTTTCTCCACTTTTCTCAGTTCTGCCCAAACTAGTACCAAAAAGGAGTCTTACTTTTTTCCCAGAACACTCTGCTACTCTTACTCCAATTTTGTGAGTAAAAACACATATAAGATTCTTTAGATAATTTTATCTTAGATCATCAGATTGACTTTTTTTTTTTCTTTTTGTTTTTCAATAGTAAACCTTCACAGAAGAGCTAGAGAGGTCTAAGCCATTGTAGTGACTGAACATCGTTTCCTAAGGGGCCTACTTGTGGCAGAGTAGCTGCTTATGTTTTTGGCTGGAAGTTTGGTTTTTAGTAGGATGCATTTTGAGTGTTGTGCCTTACTCCTTTGAGTATTTGTTGAACAGAAACCTTGTACACCTCACAGATGTTTGCAGAGTCCAAATACAATATTCTTACAACACATGTTTCATGACTGTTTGAGAAGTATTGGTAGGATCTCTTTGATTGAATTGCTTTGCTATGGGCAGTTTTACTGTTTAACTCTGCCTAGCCTGTAACTCTCAATGTAGGTCATGCTTGGCTAGGACTCATGAGAGTGAGCCACTTGGCTCTGCCTCCTGAGTGCTAGGATTAAGGGGAGGCACCATCACATCATTCCTGAGTCTTGTGATTTTATGGCTTGCTTATAAGTAATTTATAAGAAAATCATAGTAATTTTGTTTTATCTGTATGTAGTTTGCATATTCATGCCCTGCCTTTTTGATGACTCCTTAGCCTGTTGTAAATTGTATTGTTAGTCATTAGTGCTAAGAGACTTTGCTCAGTTTCCTGCATTACTAGTGGGAAGAAAGAGACTTTCCTGAGACCTTGTTAGGTGGGAAGGAGCAGATTCTGAACTGATGAGATGAGTAGCAAAGTGCCTAGCCACATTAGAATCTGGGCTAAGTTTATTATTGCTTAGGTTTTGAATAATAGTAGATTATTTTGTCATGATGAAGAATCTGCTGAATGGTATGTTTTAAATTGGGGAGTGTGTTTTCTAGCTGTGGAGTGTGTAGAAAATAAATGACTTGAATTTTAGTCTTTCCTTTACCAGAAGTGTCTGGTGTATTTTATGTTCAGCTAGCCTTTTGGACTGACGATGTCAATCCTTATGTACTCTGTTATCAAATATAGAAATATGAACTGTCTAGGAAAATATTTTTATTCTTGGATTTTAAGATAGAGGGCATTTTATAATACTTTTTAAACATAAGTATTTGTATTTAGTTGTAGATAATGTACATTTAAAACAAGTTTTTAATTTCATTTTAATATTGGGAACCAAAGTATAGATTAATTTACAGACCTTCATTTCCCAAGTAGACTATTAAGGTGTTTCAGTAATATGGTTATGTAATTTTAAAATTTTAACTCTGTCTCAGGCTGGAAGTAGATTAGTGTTAGTGCTTATGTATGTGTCTGTGGTGGTCTCTTGTTTCTTTGTGAGCTGTACAGTGAGGTTATGTAGGGGTTTATTTACAGTGATGAGAATGTTTAAGGATGGTCAAACTTGAGGCTGCTCTTTACTTAAACTTAACTTAATGAATTACATTTAAACTTATTATGGATATGTAAAAATGAAAGGGATTGTTTATAGTTTGATGTAGGACAATCCCAGCTCATTTAAATCTTCTAATCTGCAGATAAGTACCTTGTTTTCTCAGCATCCTGGAGTTTGTTCATTACTTGATGGTTAGTCTTTCCCATTTCTCTTTCATTATCTCGGCATTAGATAATTTAGAGGTCTCTCCCAATTCTGTAAATTCTGATTAGAATCAAAATGCCCATCAGTATGTATTATAGCTGTTTTCCTCCTGTTGCTGTTTATGTGTTTTTATTTCTTGTCACATGTATACCCTTTTACCACCTACAAAAAGTAAAGCGACTGACTTCTGTTCCCTTTAACAGCGGCTAATGTACCTCTGAGGAGATTTACATATTGTGTGAGCAGGGCATTTGTTGTGCCTGTGTTAACTTAACTGTGGTAATCTTGCAGCTGCAGCTAGAGGTGTATGTGTATCATTCTTGGCAGTAAGCTTCTTAGGAAGCTTTATTGTATTTGAGGTGCTTGGGTTCAGGTGTTTCTCCTTCCTTGAGGGTTGTATATTAAATTATATTTTCATTTTCTGATTTTTCCTCTGACTAAAGTGAACATTCATTTCTGAGATCTTTGATTAGCTTGGAATGGTAACATGGATCAGTTTATTCAATAAATATATAATGAATGTGCTAGTCATTGTTCTGGGTGCTAAGCTGACTAGGTCCTAGTTACTGGGTTTATTTTCTCATTAGGGATGTGAAAAAAATGCATAGAATGTTAGTGTGATTTGAAGGAGGAAAAGAGTAGAATCATTAGGTAAAGAATAGCTAAACTAGCTTTGGTCCTGTAGCTCTCTAGATTTAGTAGTTAGGAAGAGATGGTGACACCTGGAAAACAAATATTAAGACAAGACCATATAAATACTCTTGGACATGGTGACCCAAAGGACTTCACTTTGGATTTTTCTAGAGACCTATTTCTTTCAAACTTTTGAAAGTTCTGCTTCCTTGGACTACCAGTAATTTTCAAGAGTGTGTTTTAGATGAATTCTAGCTGATAGAACATGAAATAATTTTTTCCTCTTTTTTTCTCTCCTAGCCTATTTATTTGAAGGAAATAAACATCTATTCTCCATTGATTTTTTTTTTTTTTTTTTTTTTTTTTTTTTAAAAAAAATATTTTTTCTCTTTTTTTTTTTTTTTTTTTTTTTTTTTTTTTTGTCTGAAAAACATCTGTAATCCTGGACATAACTTTGCACAGCTTGATTTAGCTGACTTCAAAGCATACTCTGTAATAAGCTCAAATTGGAATTGTGTGGTGCTAGTTTCATTACTTATCTCTTGCACTTTTTGTGTAGAGTACACTATTTAGTTGATGATGTATGCGCTGTGTTCTGTAGAGTATTTAGAATAGAGACTTTTCGGCACTTTATAGGTAGGTGTTATGCTGTAAAGGGTGCTGTGGCATTTATCTGCAGCTCCATCGATGGGGAAGGAAGGAGTGACTACAGCTCTGAAGCTTGTACACTAGCCTGTGTAGCCAGTCAGTGAGCTTCAGATTTAGCAAAGATAACCTGTCTCAAACCAAGGTGAGAATAATAAAGATACTTATGTCAACTTCTGACTTATACACACACACGAATTAATGACTAAATAAAGGTAAATTTAATCCCTTCAATTTAATGCTGAGGAAATACACATTTTCATGTTTCAGACTCTGCAAAATTACTCAACTGAGTTTGGAAATGTGGTGACAGTCACAAATCCCAGTCTTTAATTTCTCCCTGTGTTTATTTCTCTATGAAATCAGATGTCACGTACTTGATGAACACATCTGTAACTCAAAGTCCAAGGATTCCATGCCCTCTTCTGGGCTTCTTGGGCACCAAGCATACATGTGGTACCCCCACATACTTGTAACAAAAACATACACATAAAATAATACATTTCAAAAATGGCGTGTGGTTGATCTCTCCCTAAAGATGGTCAGTAGAAATCTGACAGTTGAAACAAAATTATTTTCTTTAACACTAGCATGTTTTAGCTCTACTGAGGCAAATTGCTGCACTGTTGGCTGAAACCCTTGTAAGTAATCTTTGATTTTTAAAAAAAAAAGTGTATTCCAGAAGGAGGTATATTTGAGACATTTGATTAAATAATTCTTTTAGAAATGTATGTTCCCACAGGGAAAAATAACTCCCCATGATCATTTGCATTTACTTTGTATTATTTAGATTTTTCTCATCTTCCTCAACATTTCTCCACACATTATCCTACCAGTAACCAGAGGGCATTGACAGGGCCTTTGCACTTTCAGGACTCCTTCACAGAGGAACCTATTTAGTCAAGGGTCAAGAGCAGAAAGCTCTGTTTACTCAATAGGAAAGCTAATGTCAGTTTTATTTTTAGGTTTTGCTTTAACTTTATCTATTTCAGTATTTAGTTTCTATAGCAACTGAGGTATGGTTTAGAGTTGGGTCAAAAAAGAAATCTGTAGGTGTTAAGAAACTTATTTTTTAACCTGGAAAGAGAAGGTAGGAGGTAACATCTTTTCAGCTTTTACAGGCCACTTCTGTTTCCAAGAAGTCTGTATTTGATTGATAGGTGTCACTGTCAGACTTTCATGATTCACACAGTGCCGGGAGAGATTGCTGATTGTTTATTTCTGCTGTAATTAGAGTTACATTAATTAATTAGCTAGATTAACAAAGCAGCTCAAGGAAGAGAACCTCCTGCTGTGGATGAATGGTAGTTCTTAGTAGAACTCTTCAAATGGAATCTCTCTGGATTCCTTAATACAACTTTTCTTTACAGAGGTCATCTCTTGTCTAATGCGATTGGTAGTGTTTAAGTCAGTATCCTTTGGCTAATGTACAGAGTCACTGAGTCACTTAAGTGTCAGAGCTGCAGTCAGCAGTCCAGCTGTCCACTTACTGCAAAGGAGGCACTGAGGAAGTGCTTTGACCCTTACTGTCCATCTTCAGCAGTCTGTTGTACTTTAAATGAAAATATTTCTCCTTTTTAAAAAAATGTTTTTAAAACTGCAAGAAGATTAATGTTTTCCACTATATTATAGGAACTACCTTCTGTTGAAGAACTAACTGTAATTCTGCCTGAAGACATTGCACTAAAGCCTCTTGGGAAGGTTTCAAGCATTATTGAACAATTAGGTATGTAAGTTACTAATATTAACAAAATTTATGTTCAGGCATGCACTTGATGTCAAGGTCAAGGACTTGATATATTAAATCTTTTTGAAACATATACACTTTATCTTAGTCACTAAACTTGAAAGTTTAATATTCAGTTTAGTTAAATATTTTTTTCCTGTTTTTGTTTTTTTGAGTTTTTTTTTTTTAGTTTTTGAGAATTTTTTTAAATTGTGTTTACTTTATTGGTTGTAACAAGTTCACCCAAATTTTGTGACTTAAAAACAGTACAAATTTGCTAACTAATAGCTTTGCGAAGTAGACTAATTAAGGTCTGGTCCTAGAAGACCAACTCTGCTGTCTAAGAATGCTGTGCCCTTTCTTAGGCTCATGGGGGGATCCTCTCTTTGGTTTTGTTTGTTTGTTTGTTTCTAGGCACAGCCCACAAGTTTCCTGTCTCTTGTTTCTCTTCATTCTTTTGTTTGTTTGCTTGCTTGCTTGCTTTGCTTTTGGTTTTTGAGACAGGGTCTCTCTATATAGCCCTGGCTGTTCTGGAACTCATTAGACCAGGCTAGCCTTGAACTCAGAGATCCACCTGCTTCATACTTAAAGGTAGGATTAATCCTCTTTGACCCTTCCACATCCATCATTGTATCTATTGTTGACTATTTCTTGGTAAGTCTACTATATGATCATCCAGTAAAATTAGTAGTAGTACATCGTGTAGATGAAGAAGCCCCTCCCATCATGTCGCTTCTCTGTTTTGGTTACAAAAAACCATGAGGCTCCTCCCTAAATGTATTATATGTAGAGAATACAGAGATTTGCACTCAAGAATATGAACTGCATCCTCTTTCAGTAATCCTAGATTAGATCAGGACAGCAGATTGCAGATTTTCTTAGAAAAATAAACAACCAAAGGATAAAGGAATTGACCCTACAAGGCCCTGGGTGAAGAGGTTTTCCCTCTACACCCCATTCAATGTACTTTAGTTTTTCTGTCCTTGCAACCAACGTGTGTGAAGTCTTTAGGAGCTGGATATTATCGTCCAGTTATGGTAGTCAACCAAGAACAGCTACTGAGTCTTACAAGGAGATAAATCTAGGAAGCTACTTAGCCAGGACAGCCATAGGAGTTTTGAGAAAGCAACTGATTTATGAGTCCACTTAATTTACAGAATATACATAACACAGAATTCAAATCTTATTCTTCTGATCAGTCATACAAATAGATAAAACAATAGTTATATCCATATTTTTAAAGATTAGTACTTACCATAATTTTATATTGTTGATTTAAATTTGGGTTAAAGCAAATATCTTTATTTTTATAAAAAATAATTCTAAAACTTACTCCAGTTACTACATTTTCTGGATTTACATATACTCCATGATTCATTTACTTATACTCCATGATTCTGTATTTTATTACTGAGTGTATATGTGTAGGGGAGTCTCCTGAATTCCATATCATGTATTTACATATAGGACTCAGAATTTAATTATAGAAATAAATTGAAATACAAAAGAAAATTTTGGGTTACTTTTAATTATATCCAGTAAACATGGCATTATCTGTGTAGTATAATGTTGTTCCATGTGATTGAAACTTTTCTAGAACTTACTGTGTTGTCTATGTGTTACACATAAGAATTGGACATTATGCTAAAGGGTTGGGATACCAAGTCTTCCTTGTTTGAGAAGAGAGGTATGTAGTAGCGACCACAGTGGGTCTGTTGTCACCTTGCTTTTATTTATTCAGAGGGAGATGCTTTCGTGAATAGTTAAACTTTTGTTCATAAACAAGCAAAACTAGTAGGGAAGAATACCAGTGTTCTATAATAGAAGTTTTGAAACTAGATGATAATATATTTGGTAATAGTAATCACTGCTTAAAGATGCACATGATTTTAATTTGTTCAAGATTAGTGATCAGCTAATATTTTTTGTAATTCTATTTTTTTCCTCTGGGAATTGTGTTTTTTTATATTAAAATAACTACAACCAATCTCTCTTTGTTATTTGGTAATTAAGATTTTGTTTACTAAGGAGGAATACTTACTGTGTGTGGTATGTTATGCCACCTTAAATCTTTAGTTGTATTGCACTTAAAGCTTAGATTATATTTAAAATTCTAGTTTATCTTTTTTTTAAACCATAATGTGTTTTTTCTGTGTTTTTCAGTTATAATTGAGTCTATGACTAACATACCTCCAGTTAATGAAGATACTGTCATTTTCAAAAGTGATCGACAAGCAGCAGGGAAGGTTTGTTATAACTCATACAAATTCTTGTTACTTTGTTTTCTAGTTTCTCTTTTTTGTCTTAAGAGCTTATTAAGTAGACAAGTCATCAAGTTGTAATTCATTCTCAGTTCTTTGTGTATGTGTATGTTATAATTAATTGGCTTAATATGCCTTAGAATTCTCTGTTGCATGGACCAGTAAATTCACGTTCATTTTATTTCTCTCAGTGTTTTGTCAGATATTCAGAAGCAGAAGTTCTAAATACTGACATTGCTTCTCTTTCCACAGTACTCAGCTGACTAGCATTTCCATAGTGTAGTAATAATACATAGTAATAGCTACGGGCTTTCTTTTTTAAGTTAGTGGCTTTGAAACTCTTCAGATCGAGTTACAGAGGGGAATTTATTTATTTATTTATTTTTATGGGACAAGATTTCAGCCACAAATTCAGTATTGCTCTACATACAAGCTAGAGGGTTATCAATATGGATATAGTAACCATTGTCCATGGGATCCTTTTTACCTTCTTAGTGAGTAACCATTCTTGTCTATTGCTTCATGTGAAAACCATATTCCCCCAGTAAGGTAATCCTGGCCCTCTTAAATTCAAGAGCTTAATTAAGTACTAACCAAGTGTTCATTTTTGAAGTGATGCTGAGTAGATATGTACCTGCTTGAAATCCTAAGTAAGAAACCTGTGGCTCTCTGCATCTTGCTGTTGGAATTTAGTTCTTCACAGACGAGCTGTTTTGTTTCAGGAGATTAAAGTAAGTTAGTTGAGTCAGGAAGAAAGAGCTATTCCTAGGCAAACTTCTCTCACTTTCTTTGTTCTCTGCTTTCCTCACTGTTTTAATTTTAAAACAGCTTAGAAAGGATCAAGTTTTACCGATTCTGTCACCTTTTACTAACTATATATGTTAAATTTGGCGGGCTAGTGTACCAGGGCCAATTGCAAAGCAGTTGGTGGCAGGATTTATTGGCATTGACAACTTTTTATTTGGAGGAAGGTTGTGAAGTGAGGGAAGATCTGTATATGGAGGATGGTGCTGTGCTTCTCTTCCTCTGAAAACAGGCTGGGTGTTTTTGGTGCCAGGGAGATAAAAAACCACCCAAAGAAAAGGAGTGCGAGGGGCTGTAGGACTGTGCTGTGGGCAGCTCTCCATGCCCACTCTACTGTTTCACAGGAAACTAATTTTGCCCCAGCAAAAATAGAGTGCTTACTGCTGTCCTCAAGGAAGTAGTAACAGACAGGAGAGGGAAGAAGTAGGGGAAATTGCTACTTGATTGTTCTTTTAATCTGAAATAAACTTAACTAAAGTTGATAGCTTCTCTAATTTTTATGAGTTTTTTTTTTCTTTATCATAGTTGTCTTGGGCAATTTTAATATTACAATACATGCTTTGGTAAAATAGCCTTAAAAGTGGCATTTTTATACCACAAATATATGTGAATTTTCAGAGTAGTAAACATTGATAATGCATTAGATGAACTTTACAGGCATGAACGTAAATGACATCTGTGTTTAAATTTTACTTAGAGAACTTGCAAACTTGAAAAGTGGAAGGCAATGCAGCATTCAGTGGTCTGAGCAGAATTGAAGAGATCCTATCTTAAAGAAGGAAATAAAATGTCATTGTAGATCTAAGCACCTTTTCTTTGAAATGGGTTTAGAGAACAGTTGGGTAAAGATATTTGAGAAACAAACCAGTGACCAGGATGAGAAAAACAAGCTGTTTTAGGTCTGTTTCCTGATAAATTTCTCCTTAGAGAAGGTAGGAGTAACCTGGTCCCACATGGACTAACTGCAGGGTGAACGAATAGGAGGGAGATGGAGCTGTAGATTATTACTGTCATATCGTGTTTGTCCAGGAAGTTACTAAAGGTAAGATAATGAGTTACATAAGGTGTGTATACTATAGGGCAGTAAGAGTGGTGGTGCTAACAGTCTTGCATCCTGTGCAGCTTTCCTTGGAAGAAGTCTACTAGTCTCTAAACCTTTCTGAACCTTTATCTTGCTATTAGTTACCTTTATCTTGCTATTAAGTTATTGTCTTAGTTTTTAAATTAAAAGAAGCAATATTGATATTCCTAATCTTATTTCAGAATGTTTTCATTTTTATTATATTATTTTAGTTGTGACTTCTTATTTTTAGAATATTCCTAAACTTGAGAAAACTCTTTTATCTTGTTAGGTTAGCAGTTTTGTTCTTTAATGAAGATGGATAAAATATAAAATCACAAAATGAGAACACTTAGAAAATTAGGTACGGAGGGAGTGATGAAACTGGCACATTTATTGCCATTAGTAAGTTATAATCATCATGCTTTCAGCTCTGACAGTTGCACCTCTTCCAAATCAAGGATTCCATATGACTTCATCATCACATGTGATATTGAGCAAGTTTGCAACTGTCTTAAACAGTACAAGTTAGTGAAGTGTGCTAGATGACAGGGGGACTTTCTCGTCCTCTCATTGTAGCTGTGGAGAACAGGACTTGTGTTGGGTCTCCAGCTCCTGCCTCCCTCAGCCAGGATTGCACCCTTACACTGCTGTGCCAGCTGCTCTGCTCCTTTTTAATCTAGGAGAAGCCATGGAAGCCATGGAGAGCTGCATTTTCCCAAATGCCAGAATTTTATGAAAACAATGTAATTGACCTTTTAGCTTGCTTTTATGTTTTCCCTCATAAGAACCCAATTTTGGACTGTGTCCTGTAGTTTTGTATAGCATATGACTCATGAACATTGATAGAAAGGTTTACTATTTGCATCTAGAATGTACCAACAAAATGGTTAGAATTGTCCAGAAACCAAAGTTGTTATTCCCTTATTTGCAGGAAAGAAATGTATAATCTATTGCATTTGTAATGAAAATATGAAAACTTCAGTAATGAAAATATGAAAACTTCAGGTGTAAAAAAATAATTTATCACTAAGAAATTGCTTTGTTTTTAGTACTTATCAGTATTTCTAAAAATCTTGCTACCCTTTCAAATTATTATTGAAAGATATATATCCTATGTCTTCTGTTTTGTAGATATTTGAGATATTTGGACCTGTTGCCCATCCATTTTATGTGTTACGATTTAATTCTTCAGATCACATTGAGAGTAAAGGTATCAAAATAAAGGACACTATGTATTTTGCTCCATCAATGAAAGACTTCACTCAATATATATTCACAGAAAAACTCAAACAGTAAGTGCTTCATTGGTGTGTAGTCTTCGTGTGCCAGTCATTTGTATTTTAGGAGTGATTCTCCTTAGATGATCATTTCTTACACTTAATTGGTAGCTGTTTTCCAGAGAAATCATTTTTCTTTCTATGAACATCTTTGAGAGCTATGACTTGTCATCAGCATTAACAGGTAGAACATGTGTAATTTTATGCTTTCCCCAGATAGGATAGTCAGCCACTAGGATCACAACATTTGCAGAACCTGTGTTCATTAATGAATTTTAGTTCACTGGTTTTTTTTCCCATTATATATATATTTTGTTATACAAACTACTTCAATGTTAGTATTACTACGTAAGGAAAGTGATTTCCAATAAAGTTAGAAGTTTAAAGTACTGTTTTTAGTTTTGTTTTTTGTTTTTGTTTTTGTTTGTTTGTGTTTTGGTTGTTTAAGGCAGAGTGTCATGTATCCCTAGATGGATTCATTCCTGGTCCTCCTACCTCTGTTTCCCACATGCTGAGTTTTCAAGCTTGCACCACAGTACCTAGCCCCTTATAAAAAGGTACTATTTTCTCAGATACCAATTCTCTTTGCCATTTTTATGTTAAATTAGGTTTCTAAATTTCATGTACTGTTTCAGAAGTGAATATTCTGGTCTTCATAATGAACATGCCATCTATAAGAATCTAAAGGAGAACCATTTGGCTTCAATTATTTTTTCAGCTGTATGTGGTTAATTTTTTTATATGAAATGGTAACAGGATAAATGAGTTAAATAGATACTTAATCATAAAGACATTACATTTTAAATAATGCTTAGGCAGTGACTATTTCATTCTTCTGTGAATATTAAGATGCTACCCAGTGTATGTAACCATTAACAGATACCAAAAAAAAGGTTTCTGAAAATGACTTATGAAATAGCTAAGTAAAAGCAGATCTTTATTGTTTATTTTCAATTCTGAGAAATATGAATAAACCAGAGAAGGGAGTGGTGAGGCTGTGCTGTAGGAACCCTACCCATTTATTCATTTTGGCGTCTCCTTGTACCTCTGTGCAGACCTTGGCTTTTGGAGTAGATTGGCTCAGCCAGTTTGCCGTTCTACACCTAGCAAGATACTTTAGTTAGCTTTTTGTCACTTGCTGTCTTGTTCCTTGATCTTCCCTCAGTGAATTTGAGTTTGCTGTGGTAGACACACTAGCTAAGGAACTTTACTGGTATCTTTATAAACACCAGATTAAGGCTCCTAAACATCATTTCGTCTTTTGAATACTGACTGATTGTATTCAAAAGGAACACTGGGTTCATGTAAGGGGAGCAGGTTAATGATAGCTGTCTCATTAAAAAAACAGTCATTGATAGCACCGTGTAATGTCAGAGATCTCTGAAAACTTTAAATTTAAAATTTTTAAAGCAATTTAGTTTTCATTTTGCGATTTCAGTGTCATTGGCACATTGATTTTAGTGGCACTGATTCTGGAGAATCTCATTTATCTTTACGATCTAATTAAAAATAGTCAGATTATCTGGTCACAGTAATTTGTATTAATATAGTTGAATAAGAAAGATGCCTGAAACCATGAACTAGTTAAAGATTAAACAGATTTTAAAATGAGGTCTTAGAAATTGTAATTATACTTAAGACTTTTTTATGTTTACTGCTTTTGTCTTTAATGACTCATTTCTATAGGCATCTGATACACTCCAGTGTCCGTCAGCGTAGTCAGTCTTCCTTCTCCCCAAGCTCACCAGTCTTTCTCTTACCCTTCTGTTTTGAGAATCACTCACAAAACTGATGTTGTTTCTTAGGTGAGTTAAGGAAAGAGAGCTTACACCTTTGCCTTACCTCTGCCTGTCCCATGAAGTTCTAGAGAGGGAGTTGTTCTAGTGTCGATGTCTGCAACAGCAGGAGCATCTTCTCGTGTGGGTGTGGGACCAAGTTTGATAGAAAGGTCAGGCATCTTCGAAGTGAAAACCAAGTGTAGAACCATGTACTCTGCACAGCGTAACCTTCTCATCTCAGCTCTCCAGTGTTAACACATGTTCCAGGTGTTCGTGTGCATGTGTGTGTGCATGTATATGTATATGTTTCCTACAGGATGCCTGCGTTTTTGAGATTGATAAAGGACACCAAAAATAGTTTCAGTTTCTTCGTATTTTCATATAAAAGTAAAGGCTGGGGTCATCTAATTCCTCATAGTGTTAGGTTCTATAAGCACTTAACAGAATATGATCTTTTGTAGGGACAGAGGATCGGATGCTTCTTGGAAGAATGATCAGGAACCACCTCCAGAAGTTAGTATGGCCTTTTCAGTTAATGGTTCACAAGGCAGCATATACCTTAATCATATACATCGCTAATTCATTCTAGTTTACTTAGTTTAATTCTCATTTTTGTAAACTTTGTTGATAGACAGTGTTACTACTTAAAACCAAGTTTACTCTTAAGTTTAGTGAATTCCAGTGTAGGAACTGATAACCTTTGGATGTGATGCAAAGGTAAGCCTCCACTGGGGGTGTGGGTAGTGTCAGGAGCAGATGCGGACTTTACTCCCTCATGTTTGTATAACAGTCATTCTTCTAAAATGTCATCTCTTGATTTTATATTTTGTGTCTATGTCCATAGGACCTTAGTTTCATCTCCTAAGGTGGTAGGCTAGTAAATTAATCTAGAGCTGTGGGTCTTATTTGCGAATCACTTAAGAATGAGTCATGGTTATTTTCTTCCACTCCAGGTGATAGAGAATTGGGTATTGTAAAGATTTTGTTTTATGGATTTGGTTTAATTGAAGATTTTATTTCTGAATACTTCAGATATCTCAAACAGTGCAGAAGATCATGGTCTGTGTTAGTTTCTAACTTTTTTGAGGTATGAGTTCAGGTATGGCCCCTTCATGAGATCTTACAGGTATGAGTCACTTGGGGAGTAACCTGTCTTGGTACCTAAAGCAAGTGTGACCTAGTGATGCTAAGAATGTATACTCACTCACATTCTCTGTTATACTTACAACATTCTAATAATGAAATTGCATGTTTTAAAGTGTTTGGACATTAATGTGGGCTTTAAAATTGATCCTATTAAATCCCCATTTTAGGTCTCAGGATTAAAGTTAGCAATTTTGGCAATGTCAAGTTCTTGTGAAATTGGTTTGCTTAGATTTACTTTGGTACAAAAGCAAATCCCACATGCTGTATGATTGTGGTTTTGGGGGGTTGGGGTGGCAGACTAGCTCTTGAAAAATATTGAGATTTAATTTTATATAGTTGTTAATGACATCTTGCAGTCTAGAAGAATTCTCTAATTTTAGACCATGGTAAAATGCTGGACAAAGATTTCTTAGAAATAAATCTTACTCATCTTTCATCTATAATTCTAATGTACATATGCAAACTTTATAATGGATTTAAATATCCCATCAAAGCAAAATTGAATTTGTATAAGAAAGATGATTTTAAAGGTTGAAAGCAAAATTTACTCAAAGTAATCTCTAAAACTCCTAATTAAAAATTTTCCTGAGAAGACAATTAACCTGATACTACAGTGTTCCATTAGAGAAAGGCTTTGGTTTGCCTTAGAGAGCGCATTTACTTTATGTGCTCTGTTCTTTTGACTGGATGCTCAGTAAGGTTTCTTTGCTAAGCAGACACCTTACCCACCTGACACTCCCCTACTGCCACAATTTGTCATATTGTGTATTGAAAGGAGTGAGGTTCGAGCTGACATGAGGTTGATGGGCAAGGCTTATGTGTGATTTTGAGGGAACAAGTCATAGAATTATGTCTTTGATCTCTCTTTTGGATCCATGATGTGTAAAAGTAGCTAAGTCTTCATTCATTACTGCTCTCTTTGGCTTTCTTTGGCATTGTCTGGTAGCTGGCATGATAATCTTAAATCTAAGCAGGAAGTTGGACTTCTGGCCAGGGAATGGGATATGTATTCTATATCTGAATATTGCTAATTTTAGCATTTTAAAGTTACCTATCTGAAGATTTCTAGGAATTAAATAGACCAACCAAAGAACCAGAGTGTCCAGCTTAATGAAGTTATTAGGGCTTAAAGACAAGTTACCAGCATTTTTGTTATTTTAAGTGTTAGCTCACATACTGTATTAAGTTGGAATGAGCACCTTTCCTCTGGCCAGTGAGCAAGCAGCGGTTTGAGCAAGTGTCTACTGTCTCATTGGCCAGCTGATGATAAGTGCGTCTCTACTTTTATCCGAAAGGCCTTGGATTTTAGTGATGATGAGAAAGAGAAAGAAGCCAAACAGAGGAAAAAATCTCAGATTCAAGGCCGCAAAAAACTCAAATCTGAATTGAGTGAGTCAGGTGAGTATGTTGTTGTTTTATAGTCATTTTTGGCTTTCATCTACAAATAGGTAAGTACAAATTAAGGAGAAGCATCAGTGTTCTCCATTTATCTCCTGGTGCCCCTCATGCTGGAGGCATTACAAAGCATGGGCTATGTTGAGAGCCCTCTGATGAGCTCCATCTCTTGTCGTCTTGTAGGGTAACAAATTGAGTCTGTGCTTCCAGCCTGGTTTTCTCAGGAAGTCTGTGTACCCATGATTAGACTTCCCACTATTTATTTTGACTTTACCTTTTATAATATTTTCATTTTAAAAATTAAGCTTTTTGAGATAATTGTAGATTTACATAGTTATATTAAACAAGAGAGGTTTATTATATGTCTTTCACCCATTTCTTTTACTTGCAACATCTTATAAATTGCCATCTCACAGCTAGGATTATTATTGAGGTATTTTCAAGGCTCAATATTTCTAAGACCAGAACAGAAGACTCCTTAGTCCTTTATTTGCTTTCTAGTTGTGGCTATGCATGTCTTTTTCACCTCAGTTCATGACAAGCACGTCTGTCTGTCTGTCTGTCTGTCTGTCTGCGTTTCTCTGCTCCTTCCTCCTCTTTCTGTCTTGGCATGTGCAATTGCTGGGTTCGCAGTTAGGTTTTCTATGCTGTTGTCCATTTCTTTACTATCTGGCCATTTTAGGAACGTCGGTGCAATCCTATAGTGTATCTCTCACACAGTGTTAAAATCACACATTGCTTTTGGTGCTGATCATGCTCTCCTGGATGTCCATCCAAGCTGCTAGATGTGTAGATTGTTCTCTCTGGAGTCCTGTCCTGGAGGGACTGGGCCATGCATAGTTTAACTGCTTATCCATTTAGGAACATCTGCCTTGTTTCCTTTTTTTTTTTTTTTTTTTTTCCGTACAGGTTTTAAAAATAAATTTTCAGTTCTCTAGGACAAATACTAGGCAGGAATGTAGCCTTCCTGCTCAACCTTGGGTGTGGATGGGGATAATGCTGTGGGGTTTGAATGCAATTATTAGTAAATGTCTTCTGTTTTGCTGGTCTTCCCTAATCCTTAAGCATAAGTTGTGCCTTTTCAATTCATTTAAAATTGAATTTTCTGTCATGTTAATAACTTGTCACTTTTTGGCAATGATCTTGATATATTAAACTAAATTTTAATTTTTCTTTTATTTCTGCCATCAAAGGTGAAGACTTTGGTGAAGTGCATCAGAATTGGAATGCTTATAACTCTTCAGAACATTCAAAAGGATATCACAACAGGGAATTCACAGGAGGCTTTCCGAGGGGTAGATATTCTCGAGGAAGCCATGGCAGACCTCCACCTCAGCAGTACTATAACTCAGATCATATGGCATCTCAAGAGAGTTTGGGATTTCCACCTCAGAGACAAGATAATCCTGTCATGCCCCACTATCCTTTTCCTCCACCCATGTTTGATATGCATAACTTTCCACTCCCGCCCCCACCCCCGCCCCCACCAACTGTAAGCATGGGGTGGGCTGCACCTAGCATGGCCTCTCATCCTGTGATTAACTTACCATACTCCCTGCCCCCACCACCCCTACCCCCACCACCTCCCCCTCCCTCTCCTGGGGAAAGTAACACTTCTCATTTTGGACCTTACTATTAGTTATATGCTTGTATTTCAGAGAAATATGGTAAAAAAATTTTTAACATATATTATAGAACTAGATTATTTTTTAAAAATCATTGTAAAATTCTAAATCAAATGACTCAGTTGTGAGTTCATATATATTTGTAACCTTTGTGAAATGGTATTCATAGGGACAATTCATCTCATTCTTAGGAAACTTCAGGTCATGTAATATTTAAGTGAAATGTTGACTCATGTCCTCTAGTACCCACAGCCAATAAACAACACGGATAGTGGCGGTGATGATGGTGATGACACAGGGTTCATCACAGCCTCTAATGCAGTGAACTCTGATGGAAAAGTTGACACTTTTGGAATTGATTATAATTACAAGAATTCTTTAAACTTGATTTCCTCAAGCAAGGTAGGAGTGTGAAGGAGGAAGACATTATTGGCTGAAGCTCTTGCGAGCTGGTTATTATAACTATGTATTGACAGACGTGTGTTGTCTGTGTAGCTGTCCGTTATTTAGAAAGCTTTACTGTTCTGCTGCTTACATTAAGGCATGTGTTGGTGTATATGTCTATTCTGTGTCTGTTCCCAGGCTCTGCAGTACCTGACATTGGTGATATGTGTAATAAAGGCATATTGAATGACAGTGAGTTTAGAGTTTTTAATTAAATGAGTTTTTTTTCCGCCATTGGAGTAAGTGTTAAATGTAATTAAAGAATGTTGGAGCATAAGTAGTAGGCCTCCAGCGTGGTTTGTACTCTCCATTTATTGACTGAGGAGTCTGCTGAGAAGAGGCTATCATCTAACCCAGGCCACTTAGCTCTTACAATGGCAAGGAGCTCGATCCAGGTTTCTCGTCTTTCTCAGCACGTTATTCAGTTGGTGCTTGTAACCTTTCATTCCTTGACATTCTTACAATACTTTGTATGGCACACTTATTCCAAGCCTGTCGCCTCTGTTTGCATTGAAGTTTCGCTTCACTCCCTATGGAAAGAGACAGCTACAGCATTTGTAGTCGGGAGCTGCAGATCTCTGGCTTAGCACACAGAGCTTTACTTAGTCTGTGTGCAACATGTTTCAACTTTATTATGTTGTGGATTGCTCTTTATAGTTTACACTGTGTATTTCTGACTTGTAGAATGTTTCTGGTTGATAGAATTAAGAGTAAGATTGTATTTGGAATGGAGAGATGGCTCAGCAGTTAAGAGTGAATACGGCTGTTGCATAGAAATCTTAGTCTGCAGATATTTCAGGGCAAACACATTACTGCAGCTTTCTTGACAACTCACTCAAACTTGGGTGAACTAAGTTTGGGTAGCAGTGGTTGTACTACAAGTGAGGAAGACTAGCTACAAGTTCTATATCTCCACCATTTGAGGATGGATTGTCTTCTCACGATGTGTCTTGTAGTCATCTCTTTATCTTTGAGCTGGAGTGCAACTGCTAATGGTTTTACTCTTTTCCATCCAGTATGAGTCGTTAGACACAATCTGCTGTAGGTGGTATTAAGAGGTGTGGGCCCTTTGGAATGGGATTCCTCATGAGAGAAGCTACCCATCAGTGGGTGAATGCCCTGCACTGTGGCTGGAGGAGACTGCAGTAGCTCTCTTCCTCTTCTAACCCTCCTGTGGATGATCTGGGAACAAGGTGCTGACTTTGGAGCAGAAATGGGCCAATGCCAAAGAAGCTGCTGTGTTTTCCAACCTGCTGAACTAAAAATATTAATCTGTATTGTTTATAAGTTACCCAGTCTGTGGATTTTGGAGCACTACACAGACTAACAGACCTTTTGGGAGAGAGAGATGTTGCAAGATTATCACCCTCACTTTAATTGTAGAGTACATTTTAAATCACCCCGACCCCACAGCTAAACTCCAACCTCAAAAGTTGTTAAATGTAATTTATTGAGGGACATGCCTTATTAGGCAGTGCAGTTCTTTAACAGTGTACCACAGACTGGGTAATTCATATCAAACAAAATGACTGCCTCACAGTTTTGGAGTCCCGGAACCCAGTGTCAAAGTGCCAACATCAGGCAAGGGCCTACTTGCTGCTTTTATTACATGGTAAAAGCAGTTGGGGAAAGTGGGGTATTTTGATTATCTTAACCACTTTATGAGGTGACACCCCATTGTCAGCCCATTTTTAAAGATCCCACTTACTAGTACTCCTCCAATAACAAATATGAGTTTGGGAGGAGTCAGTCAGACCATAGCTGTACATTTTGGAAAAGTGAATTAAGTACCCCATGCCACTGTAATGAGATGGTTAATAACAGTCCTTAGTCATCAATGCTAAGTAGAGAAGGGACAGACAGCTAGAAGCAGCGTTTCCTCTCTTCTCCACTTTGCATTACTCCACTCCTTTATAGACTTTGTTACCTTTATGTGTTAACTGTTTTTACTAATAAAACACCATTTGATGAGAATCTGAGTGTTGTCATTTTAACTGCTAATGTGATGGTGGAGTTTAAGGTCCCAGTATTTCAAAGGCTACTTCATGTATTTCTACAATGATGCTCTGAAGCACTGCTGTTTGGAGGAGACACAGCTCAAGCACAGTGTATCATTGATGTTTCCTTTCCTTAGAGGCTGGTTTTTAAATTTGATTATATGGATTTATACATTTTAGTATTTAAGTGGCTCTGATATTTCTGTTTGGTCTTTCACAAAATTCCAATTGTTGAGTTCCTATTGTTAAACACCTTTCTGCTATACTATAGTCTGCCTCACCTCCAAATGACTTAAGACAGGAAATACAAACTAGTGATGTAACAGCCTTTGCTCTTTACTTTCCCTGTCTTAGCTGAATGTCCTAAGATTGGAACAAATTCTTTACATGGACTGCCATCATCACATGCTCAAGGTGCTCAGAACTTCTTTAAAACAGTCCTGCCATGTACTTCTGTGATTATGTGCTAGGGACACTAACTCAGTGGCTTCTTAAATAAGAGCCCTTAAAATTCAAAACTTGACATTTGCAGACTGGATTAATCTGCATGTTCACACAATGAACCTTCCTAAATTACATGTTTAGACTCTGCTTGTTTGAAATTAAAGAAAACCTATGAGGTGTGCATGCTTGCACCCACACATGCACAGTGAGGTTTGGACTGAAAATGTAAAATATCAAAAATTTTATTTACAAAAACTCATCAGGTATTGTGAGAGCTGAGCTATTTATGACTTAATGCACTTAGGATTCTAAAGAAAGTATCAGTATCTTTTCAGCCATTGTAATGCTGAATATTCCATTTCTCATTTTTATGACTTTACTGATCCTTATGTATGTGAATGTAAATTAGCATATGATAACAGACAAGATTCTTCGCAGTTGTATCCAGAGATATTAAGGACACTATACTATAGTTGAAACAAAGGTTGGACATTATCTCTTTATTTTAAGATTCTAGCAGCAATAACATCACATATTTATCTACACTAGATCTAAATTCTTGTAGTGAATTAAATATGTACAGCTACTTAGTGTACTGGAACAAATGAATGTATTGCTAAATGAATAATGAAGACACAAAATGAAAAACGTTCCTTAGTACAAATAAAGTCTCACTGTTCTCTATATTCTATGCTGCTATCCAGGTTTTATTATTTGAAACCTAGCATGAGAACCTCACCATGACATATCAATTGTTCATTGCCTCTTCTCTTTTGTAAGGTTGATGAAAGGCAAATACGTTTTACACTGTATAGTTCATCTCATTACTTTATCCCCCAAACAGAACAAATTGACATTGTTCATGTGGTAAAAGCTTTCATTTATATTGATGAAAGAGGAGCCAAATGCTTTTTCTAACAAGAGATGTGACCCCAAAGATAACCTAGCACAGATATAAAAGGATAGGTCTGTTAGCAGGTACTGCCC